>CAUYPK010128485.1:0-13954 GCA_963574355.1 Loris lydekkerianus
TTTCCTCAGCCTCCCAAGTAGCTGGGACTACGAGCACCCGCCACAATTTTGCCCCGCTATTTTTTGGTTGTAGTTGTCATTGCTGTTTGGGAGGCCCGGGCTGGGTTCCATTCCGCCACCTCCCCTGCATGTGGCTGGTGCCCTAGCCGCTGAGCTACAGGTGCTGAGCCTGTTTTTTTTTTTTTTTTTTTTTTTCTATTTTTAGTAGAGACAGGGGTCTTGTTCTTGCTCAGGCTGGTCTCCAATTCCTGAGCTCAGGTAATCCACCTGCCTAAGCCTCCCAGAGTGCTAGGATTACAAAGTGTGAGGCACTGCACCCGGCTCTGAAAATAATTTTATATGTGGCAGCGCCTGTGGCTCAAAGGAGTAGGGTGCCGGCCCCATATGCTGGAGGTGGCAGGTTCAAACCCAGCCCTGGCCAAAAACTGCAAACAAAATTTTTTTATATAATATTTTGTATTTTTTTTAGATCTAGTTCTGAACACAGAAGAATACTTTTAATACTTTTGTGCATGAAACAACGTTTTGAACCTGTTTTAACTACAACCCAACATGTGAGGTCAGGTGTGGAATTGTCCACTTGTGGCATCATGTTGCCACTCAAAAAGTTTCAGATTTTGGAGCATTTGGATTTTGGATTTTTTGTTTGTTTGTTTGTTTTTGAGACAGAGTCTCACTCTGTCACCATGGGTAGAGTGCCGTGGTATCATAACTAACAGTAACCTCAAACTCTTGGGCTCAAGCCTCCCAAGTAGCTACTGGGCTTGAGCAATCCACTTGCCTCAACCTCCCAAGTAGCTGGGATTGCAGGGGCCTGCCACAATGCCCAGCTAGTTTTTCTATTTTTAGTAAAGATGGGTCTTACTTGGTCAGGCTGGTTTCGAACTCCTGAGCTCAAGCAATCCACCCACCTTGGCCTCCCAGAGTGTTAGGATTACAGGCCTTAGCCACCATGCCTGGCCCAGACTTTTGGATTTTTGAGTTAGAGATGCTTAACATGTAATATCAGACAAAATAGATCTCAGAACCAGGAACAAATAGTAAAGCTTCAAAACGTATGAAGCAAAAAGTGATAGACCTGAAAGAATAAACAGAAAAATCCATAATTAGAGTTCGAAATTTCAACACTTCTTTCTCAGTAATAGATATGACAAGTAGACAGAGACTCAGTGTGGATAACAGAAGAATTAAACAACTCAATCAACCAATTTGACTTTAATTGACATTTGTAGAACTCTGTACCCAACAACGGTAAAATATTCATTGTTTTAAAATAGCTGTGAAGGCTGGGTGTGGTGGCTCACTCCTATAATCCTAGAGCTCTGGGAGGCCGAAGCGGGTGAATTGCCTCAGCTCAGAGGTTCAAGACCATCCTGAGCTGGAGTGAGCCAGAGTGAGACCCCATCTCTACCAAAAAAAGCTGGGCATTGTAGTGGGCGCCTGTAGTCCCAGCTACTTGGGAGGCTGGGGGCAAGAGAATTGCTAAAGAAAGAAAAGAAAAAAAAGAAAATTAAAAAAAAACAAAAAAAAACAACTTCAAACTAAGATGATTAAAAGCCAGTTGAAAGCGAGATGGCGCCTGTGGCTCAAAAGAGTAGGGCGCTGGCCCCATATACTGAAGGTGGTGAGTTCAAACCCGGCCCTGGCCAAAAACTACAACAACAAAAAAAGGTATTTCATTGTGGGTGGTGCCTGTGGCTCAGTGGGTAGGGCGCTGGCCCCATATACTGAGGGTGGCGTGTTTGAACTTGGCTTCAGCCAAACTTCAACAAAAAAATAGCTGGGTGTTGTGGTGGGCACAAGAGAATCACTTAAGCCCAGGAGTTGGAGGTTATTGTGAGCTATGATGTCACAGCTCTACTGAGAGGAATAAACTGAGACTCTGTCTCTAAAAAAGAAAAACAAAAAGAAAGAATGCCAGTTGAAAGCAAAATAAAGTAAAATAAAATAGCTGTGAAACATTCACCAAGATAGACCACATTCTGAGTCATAAAGCAAGTTTCAATAAATATCAGAGGAATGAAATAATATAAAATATTGTCTTCTGACCATAATTGAAATGGCAAATATATAGAAAGATATCTGGACGATGCCCAAATGTTTGGAAACTAAATAACACAATTCTAAATAAACTATCATTCAGGGATGGATGGGGTGGCTCACGCCTGTAATCCTAGTACTTGGGAGACGGAGGCTGGTGGATTGCCTGAGCTCATGGGTTCAAGACAAGCCTGAGCTAGACCCCTGCCTCTAAAAATAGCCGGGCATTGTGGTGGGCACTGGTAGACCTCAGCTATTTGGGAGGCTGAGGCAAGAAGATGGCTTGAGCCCAAGAGTTTGAGGTTGCTGTGAACTATGATGCCATGGCACCCTACCAAGTATGACAAAGTGAGACTCTGTCTCAAAATACATAAATAAATAAATAAATAAAATAAACTACCATTCAAAGAAGAAACAACAAGGGATATTGAAAAATATTTTACACTCAATGTAAATAAAACCACAACATCAAAATGTGTGGATGTATCTAAAGCAGTGCTTAGAAGGAAAATTTTAGCATTAAGATCTTATATTTAAAAGATGAAAAAAGCTCTTAAATCAATAATCTGAGTTTACACGTTTAGGAACTAAGAGAACAGGCAAATTAATACCAAAATAAGCAGAAGGAAGGAAATAAAATAAAGATAAGAATAGATGTTGATGGGCAGCACCTGTGGCTCTGTGGGTATGGTGACGGCCCAATATACCGAGGGTGGTGGGTTCAAACCCAGCTCTGGCCAAACTGCAACAAAAAATAGCCAGGCGCTGTGGCAGGCACCTGTGGTCCCAGCTACTTGGGAGGCTGAGGCAAGAGAATTGCCTAAGCCCAGAAGTTGGAGGTTGCTGTGAGCGGTGATGTCATAGCACTCTACCAAGGGTGATAAAGTGAGACTCTGTCTCTTGGAAAAAAAAAAAGTAGATGTTGATGAAAAAGAAAACAAAAATAATAGAGAAAATTAATGATACCAAAAGCTGGTTCTTTGAAAATATCAATAAAACTGATGAACTCCTAAGAAAAAAAGATAAAAATTTTCAATATCACAAATTAAAGAGGAGATACCATACATATCCTTCTAGGAATAGATAATAAAAGAATATTATGAACAACTTTTGCCAACAAATCCAAAAACTGAGATGAAATGGGTGAATTATTTGACACAACTACCAAAGCTGTACAAGAAGAAACAGATTTAATTTCTATGTCTGTTAAAGCCACTGCATCTGTATTTAAAAATCTTCCAAGAAGAAACAACTCAGGCTCAGGTGGTCTCACTTATGAATTTAGACAAACATTTAAGGAAAAAAAAATAACTGGATATGGTAGCTCATGCCCTTAATCCCATGGCTAAGGAAGGAGGATCGCTTGAGCCCAGGAGTTCCAAACCAGCCTGGACAACAGACCCCTTCTTTACAAAAAAATAAAAAAACTTAGCTGGGCATGATGGTGGGTGCCTATAGTCCCAGCTACTCAGGAGGCTGAGGCAGGAGGATTGTGGGAGTTTGAGGTTGCAGTGAACTGTGATGGTGCCACTGCCTTCCATCCTGGATGACAGAGCAAGACTCTGTCTTAGATGGAAAAGAAAAGAAAAGAAAACAAACTAACAAACAAACAAAAAAAATCAGAGAAAAATGAATTCTGAGAGAGATTAAGGAAATAAAGACTAAGAGGTTTTGGAGATTAAACGTTTAGTTCTGGGGGATCAAGAATGGTTCCCAGATTTCTTATTTTGGCAATTTGATGAATAGTAGGAGTATTCATTGTGATAGGGAACATAAGAAAAGTAGTTATGAGAGAAAATATGATGATACTAGTTTAGGAAATGAAAAGTTCAAGGATTCTTTGTTCTAAAAGTTGACACACCCTGCGGTCATGTATGTATTACACATAAGTTAGGTCTGGACTGAACGCGCACATTCAAGAGTTACCAGCAAACAAATGGCAACCCAAGATGATGTGGGTAAAATATTCCAGGCAAGAAGAGCTCATCTGAGACCAACTCACTGAAATGTCCTGAGCATGTGGAGGAGGATTTGGACAGAGATGAGGAGAATTAACAAACCAGTTTTGAAGTTACTACTTTAGACTTGTCACTGCTATGGTGGTTTAGGCTAAGGTAGAGGAAATGAAAGTAGAGAGATCCAGATTGATTCCAATCATATTTAGGACTTCTATTTGATCAATCCTTCTGAAGATCGCAACTACATATTCTGGATGAAATATTTTAAAAATTACCCAAAGGTGGGGCGGTGCCTGTGGCTCAAAGGAGTAGGGTGCTGGCCCCATATACCAGAGGTGGCAGGTTCAAACCCAGCCCGGTCAAAAAACAAAAAATTACCCAAAGGCCCTGGGGAAGATCCAAAAGCAATACTGGAGAGGCATTAACACCTGAAAGAATGAACCTCCATTTGAGATTTCACACTTCTATGGCTTCAAGTCTGGGGAAAGCTTAGTAACTGCCACTCCTCCAGATGCCTAAAATGGCAGTAGAAAACTCAGTCTTGTTAAAGAGCCAGAGGACAATTTTTGACAACTGTAGCTGCAGGCGAATCAGAAGGGCAAACCTGGGAAGAACAGAAACAGATGGCATGCTTCAAATTCTATGTACAAACTCTGCCTGAATCTCTGTCTGACTCATGAACACAAAATACCTGAAGAAGACTCCAAGCCAAGACTGGAAAAATTGGGGTTTCACCTGCTGTCCACTCTAGGACAGCAGAATTTGCAAATTGAATCCAGCCTAGTTAAATGACTGCTAAAATAAATAATCAATACTTTTTGGAGAAAGATAGAACTCAGAATCTCTGAATTGTGAATATATCATATATTGTCAATATATCAGGATACAGTTCAATATTACTAGACATTCAAAGATATAGGAAAATGTGTCCCACTAGCAAGAGAAAAGACAGTCAATAGAAACTGACCCCCAAGATAAACAAGATGTTGGAATTAGCAGATAGGGATTATTATTATTATTATTATTTTGAGACAGAGTCTCACTCTGTTGCACCAGGCTAGAGAGCCGTGGCATCAGCTTAGCTCACAACAACCTTACACTCCTGGGTTCAATCATCCTGCCTCTGCCTCCCAGACTTCTAGGATTACAGGTTGAGCCACTGCACCCCGCCAACAGATAAAGGTCTTAAAGCAATTATTATTATATAATTTGTATTAATCTATTAGACCTGCCATGACAAACATGTCATAGCCTTGAAGATCTATTCAACAGAAATTTTATTTTCTCACAATGTTGGAGGCTGGAAGCCCCAAATCAAGGTGGCAACAGAGCTGGTTTCTTCTAAGTCCTTTTTCCTTGGCTTACCGATGTCTGTCTTCTTGCTCTGCCCTCACATGGCCTATCCTCTGTGCATGCACATTCTGTGTTTCTTTTTCTTCTTAAAAGAAAAAAAAAAAACCAATCAGATTAGATTAGGGCTCACCCATATGACTTCATTTAATCTTAATTACCTCTCCAAATATAGTGATATTAGGGGTGAGGGCTTCCACCTATATATTTTTGGGGGAATAGTTTAGGGCATAACAAATATTCTCAGAGATACTATATATAAATACTTATATGTATAGGCCAAATGCAGTAGCTCACACCTTCAATCCCAGCACCCTGCGAGGCTGAGGCAGGAGGAGGACTTGAGATCCAGAATTTGAAACCAGCCTGAGCAAGAGTGAGACACCATCTCTACTAAAAATAGAAAAATTAGCCAGGCATTCTGGCACACACTTGTAGTCTCAAATTACTTGGAAGGCTGAGGCAGGTGGATCACTTGAACCCAGGAGTTTGAGGTTGTTGGGAAGTAGGCTCAAGCCACAGGACTCTAGTTTGGGCAACAGAGTGAGACTGTCTTAAAACAACAACAACAAACTATATATGAGATATACTATCTCAGGACGGAAACAGAAACCAACCACACTATGTATTTCAAGAAGCACTAAAAACTTCAGCTAAGATAAATACAAGGAAAATCACACCTGGGAATATCATGGTTTTACTGCTAAATGTATATTTACAGAGGAAAATCTTAGAAGTAGCAAGAAGAAAAAAGTTACTTTACCTTCAAAGGAGCAACAGTGGTGAGGCGCAGTGGCTCACACCTGTAATCCTAGCACTCTGGGAGGCCTAGCTGGGAATTTAAGACTAGCCTGAATAAGATTGAGACCCCGCCCCTACTAAAAAAATAGAAAAACAAAAATAAAAATAACAAAAGAGCAACAATAAGCTCTTACCCAGCATTTCAACATAATTAATTAGAGGCAGAAGACAATGGGATCATTTTAAAGGAAATTATGAAGGAAAAATCCCAGCCCACCAAGAATCCTACTTCTGAAGGAAAAAAAATCCAGTAAGTATCCTGTGGGTCCCTGGACATGAAGTATCTATGATCTAGTTCTGCCCTTGGAGATTAGACACCAAATGATAGCTGATGCTCCTTCTCAGCATGCAACTCTTTTTAAAAAAGGAGACATAAAATTCTGAAATGGGAACGAAAGCTATTTTCCTCTGAATTTTGTTAAAATATATATAGCTGTTTATAGCAAAAGTGAAAGCAATGAAGTTTGGGAGGTTTCTAATGGATTGTAAGGTTTATACTGGATGTGGACATAATAAACATATGACAATTGTAGCTTAAAGGATTGGGATAGGGAGTAAATGGACTTATTACAAGGTTTCTGCATTTCAGGTAGTAATATAAAATTAACTCTAAGTAGACTGGGGAAAATTAAGGCTTTATGCTGTAATCCCTATAGAAATGACTAAGAAATTTGGCCAGACCTGGTGGCTCATTTGTAATCCCAGCACTTGGGGAGGCCAAGATGGAGGATCTCTTGAGGTCAGGAGTTTGAGACTAATCTGGGCATATCACTAATTTAAGATAGAGTCTCACTATAGCAAGACCCTATTTCTAGCTTTTTGTTTGTTTGCTTGTTTAGACAGAGTCTCACTGTTGTCTAGACTAGAATGCCATAGCCTCAGCCCAGCTCACAGCAACCTCAAACTCCTGGGCTTAGGTCATCCTCTTGCCTCAGCCTCCTGAGTAGCCAGGACTACAGGCACCCACCACAACACCTGGCTAATTTTTCTATTTTACTGGCATGGCGCCCATGGCACAGCGGTTATGGTGCCAGCCACATACGCCAAGGCTGGTGGGTTCGAACTTGGCTGGGGCCAGCTAAAACAACAATGACAACAACAACAACAACAACAATAACAAATACAGCCAGGCTTTGTGGCAGCACCTGTAGTCCCAGCTACTTGAAAGGCTGAGGCAAAAGAATCGCTAAAGCCCAAGAGCTTAAGGTTGCTGTGAGCTATGATGCCACAGCACTTTACCGAGGGCAACACAGTGAGACTCTATCTCAAAAAAAAAAATCTATTTTACTAGAGACAGGGTCTCACTTTGCTCAAGCTGGTCTCAAACTCCTGAGTTCAAGAAATCCACCTACCTCAGCCTCCCAGAGTGTTAGGATTATAAGTGTGAGCCACCACGCCCGGCCTTCCTGTGAAGTATTTTATTTATTTATTTATTTATTTAGAGACAGAGTCTCACTTTGTCACCCTCAGTAGAGTGCTGTGGCGCCACAGCTCGCAGGAACCTCAAACTCCCGGGCTCAAGTGATCCTCTTGCCTTAGCCTCCTGAGTCGCTAGGACTACAGGCGCTGCCACAGTGCTCGGCTATTTTTAGAGATGAGGTCTCCCTCTGGCTTGGGCTCGTCTCAAAGCAGTGAGCTCAGGCAATCCACCTTGGCCTCCCAAATGCTAGGATTATCGGCGTGAGACACCATGTTTTTTATTTTAAAAAGTATTTTAAAATAAATTTACTTTTTCACAATTTTAAGTTGGCTGGAGCAGTGGCTCACACCTGTAATTCTAGCACTCTTAGAAGCTGAGGTGAGTGAATTGCATAAGCTCAGGCGTTTAAGACCAGCTTGAGCAAAGCAAGACCCTGTCTCTACTAAAATTAGCCAAATGAGCATTGTGCCAGCGACACAGTTAGTTCCAGCGACTCTGGAAGCTGACGCAGAAGGCTCAAACCCAGAAATTTGAGGTTGCTGCGAGCTCAGCTGATGGACCCCATGCATCTAGTCTGGGCAAAGGAGTAGTGAGACTCTTTCTAGAAAAGAAAAAAAAATCTTAAGTGGTGACATTTCACACAATAAAGAGGAGTCTGGTATGTTGGCTCATGCCTGTAATCTTCGCACTCTAGGAGACCTTGAGCTCAGGAGTTTGAGAACAGCCTGAGCAAAAGCGAGAGAATAGAAAAATTAGGTGGGTGTTGTGGCATCCACTTGTAGTCCCAGCTACTCGGGAAGGTGAGGCAGGAGAATCGCCTGAGCTGAGGACTTAGAGGTTGCTCTGAGCTAGACTGACCCCAGGGCATTCTAGCCTGGGCAATGGAGTGAGACTCTGTCTCAAAAGAAAAACAAATATAACAAAACAAAAGCCTGTAGCTCAGCAGTTAGGGTGCGGCCACATACACCAGGGCTGGAGGGTTAGAACCTGGCCTTGGCCTGCCAAAAAACAACAATGACAACTATAACACAACAACAACAACAAAAATAGTGGGGCGTCAGGCGTGCACCTCTAGTTCCAGCTACTTGGGAGGCTGAGGAGAATAGCTTATGCCCAGGAGTTTGAGGTTGCTGTGAGCTGTGATGCCATGGCACTCTACTGAGGGTGACATGGTGAGATTCTGTCTCAAAAAAAAAAAAAAGAAAGAAAGAAAAAAATCTTATCTTTTCTACCCCCACCCCATATACACAAAGAAAAGCAAACAAGCAAGCCAATAAAAGAGTAACCTAGAGGGAATACAGATCATGCCCAGAGAAGAAAAGACATTGTGCTAAATAAAGATAAGAGTTTACATTTTATTTATTTATTTTATTTTATTTATTTATTTTTTTGCAGTTTTTTTTGGCTGGGGCCAGGTTTGAACCCATCACCTCCGGTATATAGGGCCCGTGCCCTACTCCTTTGAGCCACGGATGCCACCCTATTTATTTTTATTTATTGGAGACAGAGTCTCACCCTATCACCCTGGGTAGAGTGCTATGGCATCATAGCTCACAGCAACCTTGCACTCTTGGGTTGAAGTGATCCTCTTGTCTCAGCCTTCCGAGTAGCTGGGACTACAGGAGCCCTCCACAATACCTGGCTAATTTTTTCTATTTCTGGCAGAGACAGGAGTCTTATTCTTGCTCAGGCTCATCTCCAACTCCTGAACTCAAGGGATCCTCCTGCCTTGGCCTCCCAGAGTGCTCGGATTACAGGTGTGAGTCACCAGGCCTGGCCAAGAGATTGTATGTTAATAATGAACATTCAAAGAGCATGAAAGAACTTTTCAAAGCTAGAATTATGATAGTAGAAATGAACCATTTCAAATGTACAGTTTGGAGGAAGAAAAGAGCAAGAAAGAAAGAAACAGAAAGATAGAAAATAGGAGGACTTGGGCTGGGTGTAATCCTAGGACTCTTGGAGACCAAGGCAGGTGAATTGCTTGACCAAGAGCGAGACCCTGTCTATAAAAAATAGCTGGGCATTGTGGCAGGCACTTGTAGTTCCAGCTACTTGGAAAGCTGGGACAAGAGAATACCTTGAGCCCAAGAGTGTGAGGTTGCTGTGAACGATGATACTACAGCACTCTATTGAGGGTAGCAAACTGAGACTCTGTCTCAAAAAAATGAAAAAATAGGAGTACTTACCTAGGAGGTCCAGGGTAGAAATAGTCAGAACTCCAAAAGGAAAGAACAATGAAGGCAGCAGAGCAGAATTCATCTGAGAAATAGTAAGAAGTTTTCCCAGAATGTTCAGATGTGAACTTTCAGATGAGAGGACACCTACCACTGCCCAGTGCCAAGTCCCCACCCGACATTCACAAGGTCTGAGGCAGGACTATAAATGGAGGCCAATATGCCAAACATCTAAATTTTTTTAAACTATAAATGAAGCTAATGAACTTCTAAATAAAGTATGCTTTGCCTACCTACCTTGACAAAAAAAGCCTTCAGAATATCTTGACCAGAAGGCCAGGCTCTGAGGTACAATGTGAAGGCTCCTGGGTGTGGAGCTGCTGGCTGACATCCTCTCACTCACTCCCTTTCTCTCTTAATTTCTAGCTCTGACCCACAGTCTGAGGGGCCTCATGTGCATGTGTGGACACCCCACCCACACATCCAAGTTCCCACAAACAACTACTCCTTGGCTACACTATAGGCATAGGGAGCAAAAAACAGTGGGGTTGTCTATCCACCGGTGGGACAGATCTAGGGAAGATGATTGCATGAGTGATGCAATGGGATTCGGGCAGGAAATTCCAAGTTTCCAAGTATGTACTTAGGTCATTGTCAGGGCCTACCTTTCAATTGCCCAGCAGACCACTTGTCTTGTGGGAAGGGTCACAGCTGGAGGATGATCAGAGGGGGCTTTGTAAAGTATAGGCTTGGGCCAGGCATGGTGGCTCATGCTTGCAATCCCAGCACTTTGGGAGGCCACAAAGTAAGAGGACCGCTTAAGTTCAGGAATTTGATCTCAGGAGTAAGAGGATTGCTGAGCAACATAGCTAGGCCTCCACATCTCAGCAAAAAATTAAAAAGTTAGCCAGGCATGGTGGTACACCCTTGTAGTCTTAGCTTCTCAGGAGGCTGAGGTAGGAGGATGGCTTGAGCCCAGGAGTTTGAGGCTGAAGTGAGCTATGATAACACCACTCTACTCCTGCAAGCTGGGCAACAGAACAAAAGCTTGTCTCTATAAATAAATAAATAAATAAATAAATAAATAAATAAATAAAAGTGTAGGGTCTAGGGCAGGGGACGTTCTTGCCCATGTCTTAGGGTGGATGAAAATAGATCCACATCAGTTGGGCATGGTGGCTCACACCTGTAATCCTAGCACTTTGGGAGGCCAAGGCAGGTAGATTGCTTGAGCTCAGGAGTTCAAGACCAGCCTGAGCAAGATACCCTGTCTCTAAAAAGTAGTTGGGCATTGTGGTGGGACCTGTAGTCCCAGCTATTAGGGAGGCTGAGGCAGGAGGATCACTTTGTAATAACTGACCCAGCAAAAAGACCTGCAAATTCCCCTAACTGTCTCAGCCTGAGCCCCTGCACGTCTCAGACCCCCCCACCCCTGGCAAAATCCAGGAACAGGTTTCAGAATAGAATAAGGAAGTTCCCTGAGTTCCTAAAGACTCCTAGCCACAACTAAAACAATGATGAAAGCTTACTCAAGCTGATTTTCCCAAATTACCAAGCTAAGTTTGTCCCTGTGCCAACCACCATGATGTAACCCCCTAAGCAAACTACCACACTGTAACCCCACCCTGAGCTAACTGCCATGTTCTGCTTCTGTGCTCACCAGCCTGCTTGCCAGGCAGCACAAAAATGATATAAAAAGCAGCCTGTTCCTCACTTCGGGGCTATCTGCCCTTTAGGGCAAGGGCCCCCTGCACAGGTGTAATAAATCACCATCTGATTTATACCTCAAGTGGGGTACAAGTTTTTCTTAAAGATGGCAATGGGTACAACATTTCTGGAGGCCCCAGTGAGATAGCCACCCTGACCACCACCTAGGTCCACCACTGCTGCCTGATGGCTCCAAGGGAAGACCTTGGAGAAGACATTCCTCCGCCCTGGAGTCCTTGGACACGTGGAGTCAGGGCATAGATTTCCAAACCTTCTAAATTAGTGATAAATTAATAACATCCAGGTAAGTTATTCTGATCTCTAGAGATTTGGGGTGGAGTGGGGTGGTGGAAACCAGACCAATTGGATGCAACTACACGGTCGGTTCCCTGGGCCGCAGGGGGAGGGGGGGGAGACATCTCCCTGTCCCAGGTCTGTATCATGCAGGGCTCACAGGGGTGAGTCCAGGTCTGCATCGTGCAAGTCTATATCGTGCAGGGCTCACGGGGGTGAGTCCAGGTCTGTATCATGCAAGTCTATATCATGTAGGGCTCATGGGGGTGAGTCCAGGTCTATATCATGCAAGTTTGTATCATGCAGGACTCACAGGGGTGAGTCCAGGTCTGTATCATGCAAGTCTGTTTCTCTTGGTTTCTTGGTTGACTCTCAGGGGTGAGTCCTCAATGAGTCTTTGTCTTTCTGTCTCTTAGTTAACTCCCTCTTCCATGTCAGTAAGATTGTGTGAAAACTGTCAGTCTTTTTCGTGCCTGGTCTGTTGGTTTCTCTTTTTTAGACTCAGATTGTGGGTCTGTTGGTTTCTCTTCTTTGGACTCACAGAGTGTAAGTCTGTTGGTTTCTCTTCTCTGGACTCACAGAGGGTGAGTCTTTAGTCTGTCTGATTTCTCTTTGGACTCACAGGGGTGAGTCTAGTTTGTCTCAAGTCTGTCTAAGTTTTGGACTCACAGGGGTGACTCCAGTCTGTTTCAGGTTTTTCCTTTTAGGACTCACAGAAAGTGGGTCTTTGTTTTGCCTGGTTTTTCTCTTCTTTGGGCTCACAGAAGGTGAGTTCCTGGTCTGTCAGGTTTTCTTCTTTAAGCTCACAGTGGGTGAGTCTTTGGTCTGTCTGGTTTCTCTTTAGACTCACAGGGGGTGAGTCCCTGGTAAAATCCAAGTTTATGTCAGCTATGACCCTAAGGAACTCTACTGACGGCAAAAAAGTGAGAATCTGTCTCAAAAAGAAAAAAAAAAAAGAAAATAAAAGAGAAAAAAGAAGAAAAGAGACCTACATCAAGGCACATCATCATAAAATTTCAGAAAACCAGGACAAAGAGAAGATTCTAAAAACTTTCAGGAGAGATAAATCAGGAGTGGGGTGGGGGAAAGAGAGAAAAGATTTCATATAAGGGGCAATCAGAATGATGATGGACTTCCTAACAGCAAGGCTAGATGCCAGGAGACAAAGTAGTAAATGGTTCCAAAATATCAGGGGTTGGCTGGGGCAGTGGCTCACATATATAATCCTAGCACTCTGGGAGTCTGAGGCAAGAGGATTGATTGAGTTCAAGAACTCACGACCCTCCTGAGCAAGAGCAAGACCATCACTACTAAAAATAGAAAACCGGTGGGATGTAGTGTCTCACACCTGTAGTCCTAGCTACTGGGGAGGCTGAGGCAAAAGGATTGCTCAAACCCAAGAGTTTGAGGTTGCTATGAGCTAGGATGTCACAGCACTCTATCCAGGGTGACAAGAGAGACTCTGTCTCAAAAAAAATATTGAAGGAAAATGATTTCTAACCTAGAATTTTATACCCAGCCAAACTTTCAATTAAGTGTGAATATTGAAAAACAGCAACAGGCAACTTCAGACATGCAGATTTGCTCCTCATTCACCTTTCATGGGCAGCAACAGAGGAGTGTGTCATGCTTAAAGGAGCAAACCAGGAGGAAGACAGAGGATCCACTAAGACAGGGGCCTACCCAGGAGAAAGGTGAGGTGCATTTGTTTTCTGCTGCTCTGGAACAATGACCATAAACTCAGCAGCTTAAAGCCCCCTCCATTTATCTCTCATTTCCATGAGTCAGAAGTCAGTGGCTAGGGCTTTGCTGGGTCCTCTATTAGTTCTTTGTCTTTTGAAGCAGGAATCAAGGTGTCAGCTGAGCTGTTTTCTAAATGTGGAGGATCCGGGGAAGAATCTACTTCTATAGCACTCAGGTTATTTTATCTGTGGCTGTGGGAAGATGGCTCTGCCCAGCCCTTCCATCTCAGCTGGGAGAATGTCCTGTGCACCCCTCTCTCACTCCTAGAATCATTAGCCCGAGAAAAACTCTGTTTAGAAAGAGTCCTTAGCAAAGTATCCCAGGAATGGAAGAAAAAGTATCCAATGTACTCAGTCCTACTATAAAACTAATTTATAGCTTACATATGAAAGCTATAACCGAATTATAGCCCAAGAATATGGGGAAAGGAAGAGGGAGGGGAGGTGGGAAGATAGGCAGAGGGA
>CAUYPK010128489.1:0-52254 GCA_963574355.1 Loris lydekkerianus
CTACCTAGATACAGCCAATGTGGTACCATGCTACTGGCCCGACCCTGTCACTCACCTCTTCCCCCGCCTTCTTTCCCTGCCCCTTCTCCACAATAAAAAAATTAATAAATTCAAAAAAATAAAAAATAAAAAATAAAAAAAAAATAAAAAAAAAAAAAAAAAAGAAAACTCACAACCTGAGGGCCTCACCCACTCACCTAGGTCAGAAATATGCTTTGTTTGGCGGGTGCGGTGTTTCTTTAAAATTTGAATTTGAATGCTTAGAGCAGAGCCTGCCGTTTCTTACAGTCCCCGCCCCCCTCCCCCCCCTGTTGTTTTATACCCAACCATTTAACTTTACATAGTCCGGCTCCTGAATCCTTTGAAGTTGTGGCTCCTTTAAAGCCTGAGCTTTAGAGTCAGTCCCTGGTGCATACCCTGGTTTTGCCACCGATCTGCTATCTGCAGGAAGATGGTGGGCAAAAAAGAAGCTGGACTGGTGGCCTCCAAAGCTTCTTCCACCTCCACAATTTTGCATTTCAGTGACTCAGGGAGAGGTGGAGCTTGGCCAGTAGTACAGGTCGGTATCAGCGATCTTGGATGCCCTTATTGTCTCTCCTACCACCTGTTTGCCTCTGGGCATGCCACTTCTCAGGAAAGATGTGGGCACAGGCCCTGCACATGCTCCCTGGCTCGCCTTCTATCTCTTTCACCATTCCTTCTTTTTAGTTTTTGCTTTTTTATTATTTTTTATTTTTAAAATTATTTTTAGAAACAGGGTCTTGCCCTGTTGCTTAGGCTGGAGTGTGGTGGCATGATCGTAGCTCACTGCAGCCTCAAACTCCTGGGCTCAGGAGTTAACCTCCTGCTTCAGCTGCTTGAATAGCTGAGACTGTAGGTGTCTGCCATCTCATCCAGTTAATTTTTTAATCTATTGTAGAGATGGGGTCTTGGTATGTTGCCTAGGCTGGTCTCAAACTCCTGACCTCAAGCTAGCCTTCTGCCACAGCTTCCCAAAGTGCTGGGATTACAGGCATAAGCCACCATGCACGGCCTCACCTTTCCTTCTTTAGAACACCCAGTGCCCCTGTACTTTACCCGGCTTCTGTAGTCCTGGGTCCCCTGCATGCCCCCACCTACCCTATCAAGATTATGTATCTTAAAATCTATCCATTAACACTAATATGTATAATATTAATGGAAGATAGTGAATAGTGTTGATCCAAAGCTGCAACTCTGGAGAAGGAATGTCACGTCAGGTTGCAGGGAGGACAAAATGGCTATACACTAATAAGGAAGGTGTTTAGACAAGCAAGGCTTCTTGGTTTCAGCTACTTTCCTCAGGTCTATCCAAACTCCACTGTTTGTGAGGTGAGGTGATAAAAAATACAACATCTACCTGGAGTGAGCACGTGATGTCTGTGTCCTTTTTTTTTTTTTTTTTTTTGAGACACACTCTCTTTGTCATTCTTGGTAGTGTGCTGTCATATCATAACTCACAGCAACCTTAAACTTGGGCTAAAGTTATTGATCCTCTTGTCTCAGGCTTCCCAATAGCTGGGACTACAGGTGCCTGTCACAACAACGGCTGTATTTAGAGATGGGGGTCTCCCTCTTTCTCAGGCTGGTCTCGAACTCCTAAGCTCAAGCAATCCATTGCCTTGGCCTCCCAGAGTGCTAGGATTACAGGCATGAGCCACACTACACCTGGCCTTGTTTGTGAGTCTTGAAATGATTGCACCCCCTGGAAGGAAAGCTTTAGGGCAAAATTACTTCCACGCAGCCTAAGTCACGACAACCTGGGAAGGTTTCTAGTTCTGAGTCACTTATGCAACCTCAGCTCTGTAAATTGACATTTACTGGGTGACTCACACCTGGAGCAATGATTGAGGTTCTCAGAACTCAAAGGTTTTCACAGTCTGGAAATAGAAGGGTAAGGCTGTGCTATTCCAAAAGAACAGCAGCTTCTGTGTTGTGAGAATTTAACAAAAAGTAAGCCAGACACTACTAAGTGCTTCACTGAAAATTCCCTCTGGTCCAAGGTTTCTCAGCCTGGTAGTACAGACATTTTAGATCAGATAATTCATTGTTGGAGGGGGCTGTCCTATGAACTGTGGGATGTTTAAGAGCATTTCTGGCTTCTGTGCACTAGATATCAGTAGTATACTACACAGACCCACCAAGTGTCATGACAAAAAATGTTTGGACATTCCCGAAGGAAGCCAAAATTGCTCTCAATTGAGAACTCCTGGAGTTTAACCTCATAGAGTAGGCAGTATCATCACCATCTCATTGATGAGCAAACTGAGGCTCAGAGAGAAGTAACTTGCTAATTTTGGGGTAACAGAAAACCCAAGATTCAAGCCAGGTGTGACTCCAGAGCCCCTGCCCTGCTGCATGCAGGAGACTTTGCAGAGAGACTTTGGGCTTCAAGGAGCCAAGTGTCCGTCTGTTCTGTAGAAGTGTGATGAAGAGTGAATAAAATCTGTGTACCAGTGAGGGAATGCGGTCCTTGGATCATTTTTCCTTTTCTGTTTGCTTTGGAAGAAAGAAAATTGTATTCTGATTTCTACTGCCTTAGTCAGCTCAGTTTATGGTGTTCAGCCATGCCCAGTGAAAAAGTGACTGGTGAATCATCTGAGTGTCTGTACATCTCAGGCTCCAAATTCCTCTGAAATCCTGAAGTTACACTTGAGAATTCAGATGTGAGACTGAGATCAGAGATGTCTGGGGGCTGGGGTGGTTTTCCTGTTGGAGGAGCAGTTTTCCTTTTTCCATCAGGGGCCTGCCCCAGGTTGCAGCCACTGGGCTGCTGCTGCCCTCCCCAGCTTGGAACTGCCCTGGTGCTGCTGTCAGTGCAGAGTTCTATGGAGGCTTCAGGGAGGCAAGAGAGGGAATGGATGGATGAATGTGGACAGTGGTGTGGTAGAGCTCGCTTCCTATTCTGCTATTAGTGACCTCATGTTGGTAGTCTGAAATTAGACAAGTTGGGAGTATTCCCACCATGGAAATTGGAAAACGGTTTAAACCAGTGCTGCCTGCCCCCTAAGCTGGTTGTCAAGCATTTATCAGTGCACCGCTGCGTGCTGGTTCTTGTTCTGGCTTCTGTCTGCCACCTACAAAATCCTGCCCCACACAGGTAGATAGAAGGGGACACCAGGGATAGTGGAGAAGAGGAGGAGCCCTGGTGATGTGGGTCAGGGGAAGAAAAGTGCCCATCTCAGTACAGGATGGAGCTTCCTGGGTGGGGGTCTCTGTGTGGCATTGGACAAAGGTGACCTTACAAGAGCATGTCCCTGACATACCTTCCCGAGGACCCACACACACACTTTGGAGCCTCCTTAGAGAGCCCTGGCTGGACTTAAATTCTTCTCACTTCTTGATTGTTTTTCCCCTCTACCTTCACCTCCTTACCTCCAGTCCCCTTGCCACACCAGCCTCAATCTTTCTGAGTTAACTGTGCTGTTTCCTTCCTCCATGCTTAATAAATTGAAGCAGTTTTCAACGGATTTAATCCTCCTAAGAGATGACATAGGTTGTGTTGTTCCAGCCTCAATGTCTCAGCATCTCCTGCCCTTCAATATCTCCCTACTTTAGCTTCTTTCTCTCAATCTACAACTGGGATCAAGCTGGGAACAGCCTGAATACGACAAGTAAACAGACAGACAAAATGATCCGTGTCTTGGCTTTCTCCCTTCTCTCCCAAACTTCCAGCTGTATGTTTCATCTCTCACTTGGCATGTGATTCCCTTGCAGTCTGGTTTCTGCCCAACACCCCTTCTCTCTGTGGACACCCAGTAGGTGCCTTCTTGTAAATGACTTTGTCTCAGTTCTTACCTGTAGCCAACTGCAAATGGGCTGCACAGAGCACTTGTGTTAGGTTCTGGGAGGAAGCACAGAACCTGCACACCAGTCTCTCCCCTTGAGGAGCTTCTGGTCTAGTGGGTGGGCAGACCTTGAATAAGTAACTGCAGATGAGGACTTAAGTCATTGCAAGGGTGGGAAGGGTGATGAGGGGATGGACGGGGTGTATTGAATCTGGCAGGATGCAGCCGGGGAAGCAGAATCCATTCTGCATTTTTAAGCATAGAGTTGAATGCAGGAAATTGGTTACATTGCAGATGGAAGAGTGGAGGAACCCTAAGGTGGGAAAGTAACCAGGAATCCATTACTACCCTGGGGTGAGGGGACTGGGTAGGGTCAGTGTAATCAGAGGCCGAGGCCAGGGTCACTTGGAAGAGGTTGAAACCACAGAGGATACATGGATGGAGCTGGAACATATTCTTCTTAGCAAAGTATCTCAGGAATGGAAGAAAAAGTATCCAATGTACTCAGCTGTACTATGAAGCTAAATTATTAAGCTTTCACATGAAGGCTATAACGCAACTATAGCACAAGACTATGGGGAAAGGGCCAAGGAAGGGGAAGGGAGGGGGGAGGTTAGGGTGGAGGGAGAGTAATAGGTGGGGCCACATCTAAGGTGCATCTTAGAATGGGTACAGACTTACTAAACTTACTAAATGCAGAATACAAATGCCTACATACAGTAACTAGGAAAATGCCATTAAGGCTACATTGAATAGTTTGATGAGAATATTTCAGATTATATATGAAACCTGCACATTGTTCCCCTTGATTGCATTAATGTACACAACTATGATTTAACAACAAAAATAAATAAGTTAATAATAAAAAAACCCCGAAACCACAGAGGAGACACAACCACTTCCACAGATACCACCTAAGTCTAAGAGGGATGGGGAGAAATTCCTGATTCTCCTTTCCCTATGCCCTCTGATTTCTTGCCAGAACCTCTCACTGGCCTGGGAGATTAGAGGGGTCAGTCATCTGCAGTGCAGAGCAGAGAGTGTGAGGGCTGGGTGGGAGGGCACATGGCCCAGGACCAGTACAGGTTTGGGAGGGGAGAGGACAAGGGGAGAATAACTTGGTGGAGAGGGCTCAAAGAAGGCTTTCTGCAGGAACTAAGCTGTGACCTGAAAAATAGTGGCCATTAAGGAGGAGAAAGTATTCCCAGAAATTACAGGCATTTTGGGGGCAATCCTTTTACTAAAGTTTCTGAGATAACTGTGCTGTTTCCTTCCTCCATGCTTAAAAAATTGAAGCACTCCTCAAGTTCTGTCTAGGCCCAAGCCCCTCTCTTCTCTACATTCTCTCCCTTGGAGTTCTCATCCACTCACAGCTTCATTTAGTCATTCAACAAACATTCACCAAGCAACTTACTATGTGCCAGGCATTTGACTAGGCCCTGGTGACAGTAGGAGATGAATGAGTCATAAGGCCTGCCCTGAACAGGGGTGATGGGCATGGCTATAATAAAATGTGCAGGTAGACAGAATCCCTGGGCAAGATAAAAGATAGATCAAAGAAGGCTTCCTGGAGGAGGTGATGTTTAAACTGGTTGCTGCCAGGTACATTAGCAGTGAGCCAGGTGAATGAGGAGGGGAGGGCATTCTAATAGAGGGAATAACATATTTGAAGACCTGGAGACAAGGGACAATCAAGAATGTTTGGGGAACTAGGTGTGGGATGCAAGGGACTGAGTGAGAGATGAAACTGGCTACAAGCCTGTGATCTGGATTGTGGAGGGCCTTGCAGGCCACACCCAGTGGGCTGGGTGGAGGAAAAGATCAATAACATTACTAGAATGGAAATTTAGAAAGAGTTCTCTGTTGCAGTGTGAGAGGGTGTGGGGTACAGACTACAGACCAGGAGGCCAGGTGGGGAGCTTTGTAGTTAACAAGGTGAGAGACAATGGGACCAGGGCAGTGGCCAAAGGATGGGAAGGGGGATAGATTCACAAAATATGAAGAGACTCAGTATTGAGAAAATAAGTGTAATGATAGGGCATGGATGGGGTGGGAGGGGTGAGCCTGGGTTGCTGATGCAGAGGTTGGGAGCTACAGGAGGAGGGAGGATTCTGGGAAGAAGAAGAAGGGGATGGCTTGGGCACAGTGTGTCTGAGCTGCTTTGGGCTTCTTTAATTGTCCTTTCTCAATCGTGGACTGCTAAAACAATACCTTCAGTTCTGACCTTGATCCTGACCTCCAAACCAGAATTTCCAGGGGCCCATAGGGCATTTGCATCTTCTAGCCACCTGGCGTCTGCAGCTCTACATTCTCCCCCAAACTCTTCCTTGCCCACGACTCTATGTTAATGGCAACCCCAGGAGTCACCATCACAGGCCTCTTGCTGTCTCACCTGCAAGCCATGTAGATTCTATTTCCATAATACCTTTGAGTCTGTGGCTTCCTTTACTCTCCTCTTTCTGCTAATGCCCTTGTGATATCTCAGCCTTTCCTCTTGCTTCCTGTTGTTTACATTCCAATCCTTCCTCCACTGACTGTCACTCCCTTGCTCAAAAATTACAGTGACTCCCTATTGCTTGTACTGATAACATACAAGCTTGTTATCTGGCTCACAATGTCCTCACAGTCTATCCCTATCTCCCCTTTTATGGTTTATTTTGCACAACTTCCCTGTGGGCATCCTCTCTGCCACTTACCATTCATTGCCCAACAGCCCCTTTCTGAGGTCAGACCAAAGGCTTCCCTGCAGACTGACATATACCCCTCTGCCTCTGCCTGTCAAATCACATCCACCCATCAAGTCCCTGATAAATGCCTCCTCCCCAAGCACCATGCCATCCGGCTACTTATCTGTTTCCTATCTTCTCTCTCATACCTTGCTTGCAGCTTATGATCACCATTGGTATTTGGTAAATGTGTGTTGAACTGAGTTTGCTTCTTATTGGCAACCACTTCAGAAACCTGTTCCCAGTGGCTTCCCAGCTTCCATCTAAGGTGTCCAACCTTACTCTAGCTGCTCCCCCAAATATGACCCTTGTTTAATTTCAGCCCTATGCTAGATGTGTGAAAGATATAAAAATGAATAAAGGACATCTGCCCTCCAGAAGGGTACAGTTTCCCTAGGGATGCTAATAGCTAATATAATTAGTTTAAAATAATATCTTTTGTTCATGGGGCAGGGAGGCATCTAGTCTCCCCTTCATGATCAGAAATCTGGATTTAACTCATAGTGGTAACTTGCTCCATTTAATATGATTTCCCAGCCTCCCTTGCAGCTAGTGTGGTTCCGTGATACAATGGTGGCCAGATATACATGGAAGTCTTGGGATAGGGCTTCTGGGAAAGCTTGCTAAAGGGGACTGAGCCAGCCAGAACATGCCCTTTTGTCTTTTTTTTTTTTTTTGACAGAGCCTTATGTTGTCACCCTCGGTAGAGCACCATGGCATCACAGCTCACAGCAACCTCCAACTCCTGGGCTCAAGTGATTCTCTTGCCTCAGCCTCCCAGGTAGCTGGGACTACAGGTGCCCGCCCCAACGCCCGGCTATTTTTTTGGTTGCAGCCATCATTGTTTGGCTGGCCCAGGCTGGATTTGAACCCGACAGCTCAGGTGTATGTGGCTGGTGCCTTAGCCGCTTTAGCCACAGGTGCCGAGCTGCCCTTTTGTCTTTTGCCCCTTACCTTGTCCCCTTTCTTCTGGAATACAGATGTCTGCAGGTGTAGCAGCCAGTGTCTGAGTGTTAGATGCAAACCTCTGATGGCAGAACAGAAAGCTAGACTCTGAGTCCTCTATAGCTTTGTGGAACTGTCATGCAACCAGGACTGCCCCCCTCCCAGGCACTGCTGACCTTCAGCTTCTGGCATGTGATTAAACCACTGTGCTGGTTTTCTCTGACCTGTATTACTGACTGCTACAGTGAGATTTGTAAAGTTTAGCCAACTTGAGAATTCCCAACAGTGAAAATAGCCCCAGCATGAAATCATGTTACAGCAAAAGCCTTAAATGTAACAAGCTTGTGCTTACTGGGGATTATGTAACACATGGAAACAGTAGAGAAAGACAGGTGTGTAGCCCAAGTGAATTGAGAGCGCCACTCCTGTTTTCTGAGAAAGGGAAACTCACCTGGGAAAAGCTGTAGAAGGGAATGAGTGACTTCATAGGCTGGAACGCATGCTGGAAATGTCAGTCAAGGATTACGTGACTCTTGCTAATGGGCCGATCAGGATCAAGACATATTTTGCCCGATCAAGATAAAGGATGCTCAAATTAGATGGAGGGAAAACCCAGGTGTTAAGATTCAGAGATTAGAGCAGATGTCTATCTGTGGAGACAAGAGCGATTTCATACAATCTGTGCCATGCAGACAGAGCTTTCCTATGATCCACAGTTCCCCACAGGGAAGGGCATGGTTCCCCAGGGGTGCGCTAGATGATGTGCGGTGGTCCAGGGCTATAAGAAACACTGGATCTCAGGCTATTCTCTTTCGATTCTTTTTTTAGATTTGTGTATTTCTTGAATAATTGATGTGTGTGCTTTGTACAAATTCCAGAAGAGTATGCTTCTCCCATTTCTGGCCTGAGGGTCTTTTGAAGCAACAATTCCTAGCAGTTCCTTGTGTATTTTTCCAGATATATTTCAGCATCTATCAACACATACATTCATATAGTCACTTTTAAAACTAATTAAAGCATTCTATACATAACTGCTCTAGACCTTGCCTATTGTATTGCATTTAGCATATCAGCAAGTTCCATTTAGTACAAAGAGAGCTGCCTTATTCTTTATACACAAAATACTACTCCATTGTGTGACTAGTAGGTAATTTACCTGGCCCACTATTGATAGACTTACCTATTTTTACTCATTTGCCATTATAAAAATAGTTGCAGTAAACATCTTTGTACCTATTTCATTTTGCATATTAATTAATCCATGTATTCAACAAATATTTATTGAACACCTACTATATATACAGGTCTGCTCTGGGCACCAAGAACAGAGCAATGAACACACCAAAAGAAGCCCTTGCTTCATGGAGCTGCCACTGTATGATGGAGACTAGTCATAGGATAAATTCCTAGAAGTGGGTCACAGCTTCTGTCAGTCCTTGTAAGTCAGCCAAGAAGAAAGTCTCACACTTTGGTGCCCATGAGTCTTTATACCTTTCTTTGACTCTTGCTGATTTTTTTCAGACAGAGAGTATTGGATTCAGATTTAGAGTGTTTGCCATGCCACAGAGGGTAGCTAGAGTTTAATAACAATGTTTGGTTGTTGTTAGATTTATTTATTATTATTTTTGTTTGTTTTGCAGTTTGGCCGGGGCTGGGCTTGAACTCAACACCCTCGGTATATGGGGCCAGCACCCCACCCACTGAGCCACAGGCACCACCCTGTTAGATTTATTTTTACATAGCAAATGATACTGAGTTCCCACCTGTAATCAAAATGTGAAGGTTCCTTTCAAAATAATTTTTTAAAAAACGCTGGGCACGGTGGCTCACACCAGTAATCCTAGCACTCTGGGAGGCTGAGGCAGGTAGATTGCTCAAGCTCAGGAGTTCGAGACCAGCCTGAGCAAGAGCAAGACCCCTGTCTCTAAAAAAAAATCAAATAGCTAGGCATTATGATGGGTGCCTATAGTCCCAACTACTTAGGAGGCTGAGGCAAGAGGATCACTTGATCTCAAGAGTTTGAGGTTGCTGTGAGTTATGATGCCATGGAACTCTACTGAGGGCAAAGTGAAACTCCGTCACCAAAAAAAAAAAAAAAAAAAAAAAGGTGAGTCAATCCAGAGCAAAATGTTAAGTAAATAATAACATAGGTGGAATTCAAGTGTGGAAAAAAACCCACAAAGGTGATAGTCAAGTGACTGAGGTTAGGAAATTACTGAATTAAACAAAGCAAGGAGAATAGGCTAGCTTCTTCATAGAGTATTTGATATTTATTTTTGTATCCTCACTCATCTTTGGTGTTGAAATGTTCCCGCCTCCATATTTCCTCCTAGGCAGCTTGTTTGCTTATTGTTACTATTATTTGTTCAAGAATTCCAATGCTTAGATTTCATCGAACTTCTGGTAATAAAAATTTTGCTTTTTTGTTTTTAAATATTAAATAAACTGTTACTGATTTGTGTTCTTTCAGAAAATCTCTTTCCCTTGCATCCCCCAGACATCCTGGCTTTTTGTCATTGCTGGCCTTGGAGATATTTGGAGACACTCCCGCCAGGGGCTTGGATGCAGCACCTTTAGTCAGATTTTCACAATCTAGCTGAGGCTTGCCCAGTAATTCTCTAAAAATATAATGTGACAAAACAACCAATCCCAAGTAGGCCTTTGGGGGAGATCTCAAAGCCAGAACCTTCTCTACAATGCCCACAACCACCAGTGGGCCTGTAATCACCCACACTTGTTAGCTGAAGACATAAACAATTAGCTTGGTGGTTGGAAATGTAAACAAGACCATTTCGCAGATGTGCTCTTTGTGCCAAGTAAGGGGTAGTGAGTCTCCCGTAGTGCTTGTTAGCTCTTTCTGGGGCTTAGGGCAGAGGGTGGGTGGTGCCCTTAGGCCTAGGGCCAGAGCACCTTTGAGGTGGGTGATAGGAGAGGCCAAGGTTGAATAGGGAGGTCAAATGGGGGTGAAGAGCATCTGGAAGCTTAAAAAAAAAGCAACAAAAACTAAGGCCATCCATTAGAGGTTAAATGCTTGAGCTCTGAAATCTGGTGGAGATTAACAGCTGTCAATTAATAACTGAGAACCTACTATACACCAGGCACTGATGTAAGCATTTTAAGTACTAATTTAGTGGTTCTCAAACTTTTTTGGTTGGTCAGAAAATGTTTTGAGGACTCCAAGGAACTTTGTTTCTATAGATTACATCTGGTGGTGTGATTTGGTATAGCAACTGGTCCTCTGAGGGAAAGTCCTGATTTGTAGCATTTGCCAATTTCCATGGTGTGAGTACTTCTACCATGGCCAATTTCAACATACCAAACTGACATCGCTGAGTGTGAAGTGGGAAGAGATGTGTATAATCAACTTTCTCAAGCCAACACAGGCTGACTCCAGCACAGTGCAGGAATTTTACTGATATTTAAGGTACTAGAAATCAAAACTGAGAGATTTAAAAAATGTGCCTTCATTAAAAATGCTACTAACAAATCCATTACATATTAATATGAATAACTTTATGAAAATAACTATTTGCGAAGTAAAAAATGTTTAGTGAAAACAGGGATTTTTATATTTTTGCAAATCCCTTTAATGTTTAGCTCAATCAAATATCTTTGATTGGATTCATACATCTGTATGCAATCTGTTGTGATGTCATATATCACCTAGTCTCGAGAAAACTCTGCTGAAGAGCAATAAAAGTAAATATTGTCTTAGTATTACTATGGACTTACTTTTGACCTCACATACTCCCTGAAAGAGTCCTTGGGACTTCCATGGGGTCCCAGGACCACGCTTTGAGAGAACTACTATACTAATGCATTTGATTTTTTCCAATCGCCCATCGAGGCAGGTCTTTATATCCCCATTTTATAAATGGAAAAATTGAGGCAAAGAGAAGTTAAGTAACTTATCCAAGGGCACTAAGTTGGAAAGTGGCAAAGTCAAAATTCAAAACTAGTCAGCCTGTGAAGATGGGGGTTGAGCTGGTGACTATCACTAGATGTGTGATCTTGGGAAAAAGTAACCTCTTTGAGCCTGAGACATTGTCATTTGGTTAACCCATTCTTATGCCCTTCACTTCCTCCCTGGTACTCAGGTCTTACTGATGGGCCCTCATCTGGGCTCTCTTAGCACCTTCCCTTTTTTTCTGCTTACGTGGCACTTTATCCCATACTATTGTGGTGTTCTTTAGTTGTCACCATTGGATTGTGTACCCCTGAGGGTATGAGGACAGACACCACATCTACCTTGATTACAGTTGCACTGTCAGGGTCTGAAACAGGTGTTCAAAAAAGTATTTGAGAAAGAAATAAATGGTTAGATGTTTTACAACAAGGCAGGACACAGACCATCCTACCTGGCTCTGTGGCTCCCAGGAGGGAGAGAGGAGTGAGGATGGGGAAGGGACTAATGGCCTCTGAAACTACATTTATATATACTTGCCCAAGCCTGTTGCATCCTCATAATTATAGGACAAATAAATCATGGGCTAAGAAAAGCCTCCTCCTAAATTCTCCAAAGAGATTCCCCTTTTTTTGCCTGGTATCTCCTCTACTCAACTGTCCCATCACTTGGCTCTCAGACACTTAGGTAAGTAGCCCCTCCAGATATTCTTTCATCCTTCCAGAAAATTCTGCATCCTCTGTGCTGCTGGAGGTGGGATGGGAGAACTCTGCTTTTTCTCTTCATATCCTGGGCTACGTGAGTTACTAGCAACCCCCTTAACCTTTTCTAGAACAATTAAACCTTTTTATTTCATCACCTTTAGGAAGGGGCTGGCTCCACACCACTTGTTGCCTAATTAGTGGCTGCACTTTTGGGGACTCTAGCAGGTGGGAGCCATCAGAGGGAGGCCTTCTCAGCTTCCTCTTTTGCTCTCTACACGGTCCTTTCCAGCGGTGACCTTCTAGGAGTCTCAGAATCCTCCAGAAGGAGAAGTGTAATTGTGGGGGAGGGAGGGCACAGGGCAGAGACAACCAGCCAGGATTCTGCCTGGAAGGCCACAGAACTGAACTTCAGCACCAGAGACCTTTAAGAAGCAAAAAGGAACTGAGAAAGCAGCCTGGAGTCAGCTCAGGCCGGAGTTCCTGGAATTCCGCTCTGCGGGTGAGCCTTCCCTGGCAGCCAAGGCCCTTCTGACTAACAGGAGATGAGAATGGGAAGCAAGGAGGGTGGGTGGAGAGGCAGATCTGCCTGCCAGCTCTCCTGGGCACTGCCAGCTCCCCGGACTGGCTCCAGGTTTCCCCCAGGAGCTGCTGGGTCTCTTGGAAACCTCCTCCTCTCCCCGCTGTGGGTGGCTGGCTGCCTCCTGCTGTACAGAGGCTGGGCAAGGCTGCAATCAAGTTCTCTTTCCACCCAGGATCAAGCTCTCTACCCACTTGGTCTGAATGAGGCCAGCAAACCACGGCTATCTTTAAAACATGGGCTCTACCTAGAAAGGAACACTTGACCCCATAGCCATTTTTAGGTAGTTGCCACCTCAGAAGCCACCGTGAGCCTGGCTGGGCCACAGGACTGATGGATCTCAGTAGGAGGTGGGAGAAGAAGGGATCAGCCAATCCACCAGGGGGTCAGGACATGCAGGCAAGGGAAGGGGGGTTCTTAAGGAATAGGTGCAATTGTATCAGAGCCTTTCTTGAGGATGCAGACAAATCTAGGCATCCTTTTCTCCCCTCCATCCAACACTAGTATAGGCGGAATCTTGCTAAAATAAAAATCACAGGTAGCCTTGGTGTACACCCACCTCTCACACTATGTCACAAGAGCAGTCCACACATTTGTCTTCCCTTCTAAGCTGTGAGGATGGAGACCTGGGTTGGACTCACCTCTGGACACCAGTGTCCTGCCTTGGGCCTGGCACATAGGAAGGGCTCCACAGGCATTACGTGATGGAGTGAAGGAACGAATGAAGCTCCAAACAGGAGGAACTGTAGTCAGGGTGGGATGTCATTGGGAGGAGACAGGACAGCTAGGGAGAGCGACAAGCAAAGGCAACCATTGGGGGAGGGCATGGAGACACTTGTCCTGCTGCCACTTTCTATATTTTAGCTGTGTGGAGGAGCAATCTCCTTTACCACCTTCTGTCCCTGGAGATGCCCTGGTCTTTAAATGCTCAGATAATGTGGTTTATTCACCCATGCAGCAAATATTGAGCCCCTGCTGTGACTGGCCCTGGGTTCTGCCTGGTTGAGAATGAGACTTCTGCCTCCTGGAGCTCCCAATCTGGTGTCATTAAATAAGTGATCATTATACAATGAATAGCGACAGGTGCTGAGACTGGTAGGCCTCACAGGGCTAGGGTGACTGTATAATTTATTATCTTAAGTGGGATGCTTTTGAGAATAGAAGTGAGTGTTGCAGGTTGAGTTCTCCAGGAAGCATATTCTTAGATGGAGATTAGTGTGCAGAAAGTTGATTAGGCTTTGGGGATCAACACCCCTGAACAGGAAGAGAGCAAAGCAAGATTGGGCAGAGGGAGAAGTTGAGGTGCAATGTAATCTCAATGAAGGCCTCAGCCAATCCACCAGGCACTCAGGGCTGGGATGGCCCTTCAGCTTTATCTCCAGTTGGGGCGAGGAGGCCTGATCTTTATGCCATTGCGTAGAATAGTCATTGGATACTGGCTACCCTTGGAAGGCAGCATGATCTTGGGCAATGCTGTTTTCTTCAGTGGAGGCAATCTCCAAAAAAGGCTGGCAGCTGAAGGTGTCAGAGATTTGGGTGGCACCTCCCAGCATTCACCACTGGGCACTATCTTTTTTTTGTGTGTGTGTGACAGAATCTCACTATGTTGCCCTTGGTAGAGTGCTGTGGCGTCACAGCTCACAGCAACCTCAAACTCTTGGGTTTAAGCAATTCTCTTGCCTCAGCCTCCCAAGCAGCTGGGACTACAGGCACCCACCACAAAACCTGGCTGTTTTTTGGTTGCAGTTGTCATTGTTTTTAGCAGGCCAGGGCCAGGCTTCAACCTGTCAGCCTCAGTGTATGTGGCCGTCACCCTGTTCACTGAGCTACGGGCACCAAGCCTGGGGCACTATTGTTAATCATGTCCAGACAATAGGTGTTAGCCAGGGCTGGCCCACCTACCCACAGCAAGAGGACCTGGCTGAGAGTTTCAGCTGGAATCCTACACAAATGCAGGGTGGCAGAAAACCCCTGGGAACAGGAACAAGCCCAGGGCTTGCTCAACCTGCAACCTCTTCATGGCTGTCGCTTCTCCTTTCTCTCAGCTCTTTCTTTTACTTTATAGTAAAAGTGATGGCTTTCCCACGCACTGTGTCACTTCACATGCACTGTATCATTTAATTTGTGGTATAATATTATTCTTACCTGTCTCTCCCAACATCCAAATAGTTAGAAGTCCTTTACACTGTTACTTCCAAGACAGATCCCAACCATCCGCTTTCTCTGTCTTCACCACCTTCATCTTGGTGCAAATCACTGTCATTTCTCTCCTAACTGGTTATATTGTTTTGATTTTGAACCAAGGTGGCCAACAGCAGGGAGCTGCTGAGAAGCCAGATAACAACAACAACAACAACAACAACAACAACAAACCCAAGATCACTGGAAGAGACTCAAGGAGAGCACATGCACTAACTAAAACTTCAGGGAAGCCAAAAACATGATCTTTGAACTGAGAAATGAGCCCATGACTGAAAGTTGAGGATATTCTGTCTTCAATGAAATTGAGAGGTTAATGGCACAGTCTGTCAGTCCAGGGGGCCTGGGTTTGTGTCACCTTGCGTCAGCTTCTTGATACCGCTATACTTCAGTTTCCTTGTCTGTGTAACAGGGGTGATGAGAGGTGTTATGCAGGTGACACAATGAGTCACCATGGGTGAGACATTTAGAGTAGTGCTTGGGGCACATGGAAATGCTCTGTCAGGGTCAGCCATCATTCTGCTCTGCATGGTGCCCATCTTGGCCTCCTGAGTGTGGCAGATGTGGCTGTCCTCACTCCTCTGCTCTTACTTCCAACATCTTGTACCCTGCCTCCACGGGGAGTCATTTATTCATTCAACAAATATTTTTGAATAGCTGCTCCCGTTTATGGATTAGGCACTAAAGTCTTGTTTTATTTTTCTAGCACAAGTTCTGGAACTTACGCACAGGCTTCCCTGGGCTTGCTTTTGCTGGAGATAGGAGGTTCCTTCCCCTGCCATTTCTTGTTCATGCTTAAGGTCATCTGGATGAAAAGCTGCTTCTGTGTGGCTCCTTGTCCTCCCTCTGGCCCTTTGGCTGCTGGCTCTGAGTTCCTTGCCTGAGAGTGAGTCATGAATGACCTGTGGACCCTTCCTCTCAGACCCAGGAGGGCCCAGCAGGGAAGAAGACTGAGGGTTTTCCTTGGGCCCTTTGAAGCGTGGAAACCTGTTCTCTCAGGCTGGTGCATGCTCCACGTGATCCTACCTTGGCCATGGCCTTGCATACTCCTGGCCTGAGCCTCCTTTTCTTGGATGACAGCTCTTTACAACAGGCAAGGCCTTGGAAGGGATGAGGGAGAGGTGAACAGGAGGAGACAGAGTAAGTAGAAGGAGCAAAGCCAAGTTAGGCAAGAAGGGTTGACAGGGAAGAGTGTGCGGATGCTGATGACAACATTGACACGAATTGACTCATTAACGTTTGAATCCCTGAGACCTGTACCATTATCCTCTCTACTCTATAGAGGAGACTGAGGCAAAGTGCATTATGAAACTTGCCCATAGCCTTATAGCTGGAACTTGAACTTGAATAGTCCAGTTTCGCCTCCCTGGAAGGGGAAGGATGCAGACATCCCAAAAGGACACCTAAAGGAGGGCAGGCACCTGGCATACAGAAGACACTCAATTAAGAATGTTGAGTGGATGGTGGGGTGGCAAGAGTCACTGAAGACTATGGGCTGGCTCCTTACATAAATCCCTGGTGTCTGTTGGCACCAACTAGTGAAACATCGTATCTTCCACCGTTATTGTTATCTTGGCCCATTGTCACAAGCCTAACTCCCCAAAGGCTGACAGAGTCCTTCCCCTACCACCCTAGTCTGACTTGGATCCCCTCAGCAGGTGGAAGGCACTGCAGAACCTCCCTCTCCTTCCACAGAGTTTTGCAGGGATGCAGGGATGAGAGGGCCCTCTGGGGACCCCAGAGCCCAATGCAGCCTGCCTTCCCCTCTGTCAGCTGCCAAGTCCATCCACGTGGCTGGGATCTGTTGGCCCATAAATGGTCCCCATGTTCCTTTTCAGCAGCAGCCTGACCTCGTCCACTTGGAGAAAAACAGGAAGCTGGGCACTGCCAGGAACTGAAACACACCCTTCCTCAACTCTGGACTGTGAGGATGCTGGGGTAGTGGGGGGCTCTGAGAGAAGGACATGGGTGGAGGCTTCATGGGCTAAGCCAGGTAGCCTGGGCCACACTGACAGGGTTGGCTTGGGCATTTGGACTTGCTTGGGCATGGTCGTGCGGAGCCACTCCAGGGCTGAGAGGAAGCAGGAAGGTGGGGGAAGTGGAGAAGGGGCTCCTGACCTTTTTCTCCCAGGTGGGGACAGATCCATGAAGCATCAGGGCCACATCTGACTTTTGCCTCTGTGGGTCTCTTCCTCCATTTAAAAAATAGTAAAAAAAAAAAAAAAAAGTATGTTATGTATCTGTGTTGGTATAAAAATAAACATACTCTAAGTGGGATTTGTGATTATATTCATTATTATTTTCTTCAATTTTTCTTCTGATTTTAAAATAAATTATAATCAAAATCTTTCCATGAGCCCCAGCACTGTGCCTCCTGTGTCTAAGGAAGAAGTTGGCTCTGTGGGAAAGAAACTTCTAGAGCCTTCCTGTCCTGCAGAACCTGTGCTATCCCCACATCATGCAGCACAAAGATCAGAGAGCAGACGTCAGGGGGGGAACGCTGGCTCAGCTGAAGTAGCACCTTACCAAGCCTCATTCCTCTTCTGTAGAGTGGGGGAGTGAGAACATTTGCCCCGCACTGCTCTTATGAGGGGATTCCGTGACAAGTGTTTGCCACAGTGTCTGACCCAAGTGAGCCTGGTAGTTCTGCTCAGGTATGTGAGCTTCAGGGCCTATAAGAGACCCCAGCGGCTGCCTTAGGGTTTAGGGACACTCCAGGGCTCCCATGTCTCTTACTTCTCCCTCCTCTCCTGTCTGTCCCTCTTGGTTCAGTTAGACCAAAGCAACTGACATGTGTTAGTCTAGTCCAGAAGCCTCTTCGGCTCCACAATGCCATTGGTCCTTACCACAACCCCACATGGAATGTCTTGTGTGATTATTCACCCCATTTTCCCAGAGAAGATAGGGACCTTGTCCCAGGTCACACGGCTGGAAAGGACAAGCATTTGATCTGTCGATTCTGCCCTCAGTTGGCCCATTCTGACACTCTGACACTCTGTGCTGTCTGTGACAGCCTGTGTGTGTCTTGTGAGAAAGTAGTGACAAGGATTGGAGGGAGTCTAGAGCACCTAGGGGACTTGCTGGGATGTGCTGACGGGTGGTAGACTTTTGTCTTGGCACTGTTCGGACCTGGCAGAGGACCTGATCACTGCTTCCTTGTCTGTGCTGCCCTGAAGTACCCTTGTGTCTCTGCTACTTGTCTCCTTATGGCAACTTAGAAGGGGCAGCTGGTGGCTGCAGAACCCAGGCAGGAAGGTGGCTGGAGACCCTGCCTGGGTCCTACATTTTTAATTTTTAAGTTGTTATTGGAAAGTAATTGACTATCTTCAAATATACCAAATTTCACAAACAGAAATACAGGGAAAATACATCTAAATACATGTTAGATGCCAGTAAAGAAGATTTAGCCTTCGGATGAAGAAGGATTCACAGCTCCTGAATATTATTCAAGCACAGAAACTGACTGTGTATTGTGTAGTGCTTGGTGAACCCTTTTTAAAGAACTTGCAGGAGAGACTGAATCTCCATCTGGCAGGGATGGTTTGGGGTAAGGTTTTAATTTCTGTGATGTTTCTGATTAAAACTTTCCACCTCCTCTGCTGTAGTTAGGGTGGTTTGGTTTCTTGTTATTTCCTTATTTCCTAAGAATCTGGGCTGGGGTTGAATGGCAAATATGGTCCTCTGCCCTGCCAGCCATAGACCTCCTTGATTAACCCTCCTTTGCCAGAGGAGGATAGGGGTGGGGGTGGGCAGGACAGGTCCCCTAGTGGGTAGGTGCTGAGACTGAGAATCTCCTGCTGGAGGAGGATCTCCCAGTGACTCAACTATCACTTCTGATCCTGTCACTTCTCTGCCTGAAACCATCAGGGGCATCCTATGGTTCTCCAGGGCAAGTGAGGGCCCTATCCCTCCTGACTTCTGGGACCAGCCTGGCTCCTTCTCCAGTCTCCCATCCTCACTTCCTGCCACTGTGGCTGAAGCAGGCTCCACAGTGCCTCCCTGCTCCCATCTCCTGTTGCCCTCCTTTCCAGCCTTCAGAACCTAGAGATGCCCCACTTATGGGTGCTGAGTCTTCAGATAGAGTCTGAGTCCACTAGGTTGTAAGTTCCTACCCTCACCTTGTCCTGCTCGCTGCATGGTGCCCAGCTCCTAGCTCAGCTAGCCCACAAAAGGCACGCAGGAAATACTTGTCAAATCCATTGCTTTATTTATCCACACAGTATTAACCCATGCAATAATGGCTTCAACAAATATTTCCTGGAAAAATAGGCTTAGAAGTTGCACAGAACTGGGTCCATATTCCAGCTTAGCAAGCCATTCATACTGAGTTCCCTGAACTTGAGATAATTGTTCCATCTGGTTCACTGGACACCTCTGGAGTGCCCGGAACTTAAAAGTGAGCCCAGGTGACTGTAATGTGCCTCAAGGGTGAGAACTCCTGCCTTGCTCCAGGTACGGCTTCAGGGGCTTTCCTAACTCCTCACCAGTTCCTTCCTACACAGGCTTGAAATCCACTTGATCTGAGGAGAGGGCTGGATCTCATTCCCACACATGTTCCCTCGGGCAGCTGTCAGATTTGTTCTGTCTGCCTAGCAGGGTGAGGATTAGAGAAAAGGGGCTGAGCCCTGGGAATTGTGAGAAAAAGAGATGATCTAGTGTCTAGAGACCCATGTCCTACCCTCAGCTTTGCTACCACTTTCGGTTCCCCCACCATGAAATGACATTCCCTTGACAACCAGCTTCCCAGAGCCAGGGACACAGTCCCTGAGCACCAGCTTGGCAGCAATCCCCAAACTTGCACATTTGTGTTGCTTCCCCTGGGGTCTAGCTTGCCTTGCTTTCTGAAGTTTATTTGTTTAACACACTCGAGTTATTATAAAGCTTAATTCCCAGAAGATATCACTGTACTTTTGAGGTTATGAAGCAACTCAAAGTAAATTTATGAGGTGCTGACAAGTAGAGGTCATGGGGGGGGCAGCTTTTTATTGCATAGAAAAGAATCTTCTGTAGTCAGCTGGAGGCTTATCTGCAATTAGATATTGTCTAAGAGAGTGAAAACATTTCCTCTCTTGAGGAGGTCAGCATGGATACACTTTTATTTAAGTGTATCCAAGTTATTTAAAGAGTACCTTGTCTGATTCCCATGGCTACCAATTAATTGATGAGGTTTTTATAGTTCTTGGAATAAAGAAGAAATGGAAATTCCAAGGAAAGAGAGATCTATGAAGCACTTTTAATTAGACACAGGAGTGAGTAGTGTTGTGGTAGGGAATGTCCTGGAATCAGCCTGAAGGGTGGACCCAGGAAACTGTCCCTGGGTGACTATTCTTGGCTTTCAGATTTTCCCCAAAGTCATGGCCTAGGGCCTCCCAGCTGTGGAGGCCTAATCAGGCCATAGTGATTGCATAAATCACAAACATCTAGCACTAGACCAATCAGGCCCAAACCCAACTTTTTTGAATGTTAGAACTTGCACATTTGAGGTCAAGCTCTGTTGGACACAGAGAGGAAGGGTATTTGGGAAAGGATAAACTTTTTCCAGAAACTCTTTGGCACCCAGCCTCCCTTCCCCCAATTCAGATTTTGGGAGTAGATCCAAAGCAAGGCACCAGCACAAAGACTGGGGAAACTTTCTAGATAAAATCCACCCAATCACCTGAAAGTATGCATCGACCAAGTCACCTTGTGCCTGGCACTGGGTTAGATTCGTGATCCCTTTCCTCTGAGGAGAACTGAATAGTCCTGTGTTTTATGCATTGCACTAGGGACTAGGAGTTCAGAGGCAAGGAAGACCTGCCCCAGCTCTGGAGGGGTTTACAGTCTGTGGGAGAGACAGATAGTAGTCCTGGCCTGGCTACCCCGTGCTGCACTCAGACCCTGGTTCTCGGTTCCATTCACAGTGATCATGAAACAACCTCTGCACTGTTGTACCCCTCCTTTATCCCACTGCCTGCCTGATGGAACTTTCTGGTTAATCTAGACTCCAAATAATAATTTATCTTGATTAGTGAGTTTTTGGTACCTTCCCCTGAAAATTTGCTCTTCAGGTAAATACCTACCTGATTCAATCCCAAAAAACTTATCTAAAAGTAGCTGTAGGGCTGGGGTGGTGGCTTACTCCTATAATCCTAGCACTCTGGGAGGGTGAGGTGGGGGAACTGCTTGAGCTTAGAAGATGGAAACCACCAGCAGCAAGAGAGAGATCCTGTCTCTACCAAAAATAGAAAAAAAAAAATTAGCCAGGTAGAATGGTACTCACCTGTAGTCCCAGTTACTCAGGAGGTTGAGGAAGGAGAATCACTTGAACTCATGAATTTGAGCTTGCTGTGAGCTAAGTTGACAGCTACTTGGGAGGCTGAGGCAAGAGAATTGCTTTAGCCCAAGAGTTTGAGGTTGCAATGAGCTATGAGGCCATGGCACTCTTCCCCAGGGCGACTGAGTGAGACTCTGTCTCAAACAAAACAAAACAAAACAAAACAAAACAAAACAAAACAAAACAAAACAAAACAAAACAAAACAAAACAAAACAAAACAAAATTCTTCAAAGAAATGTAGGAGTAAATCTTCATGTCCTTGGATTAGGCAGTGGTTTCTTGGATATGACACCAAAAGCACAAGCCACAAAACAAAACAGATAAAATGGACTTCATCAAAATAAAAACCTTTTTGTGCTTCAGGGGTGGTGCCTGTGGCTCAGTGAGTAGGGCGCTGGCCCCAAATACCGACGGTGGAGGGTTCAAACCTGGCCCTGGCCAAACTGCAACAAAAAAAATAGCCAGGTGTTGTGGCAGGCACCTGTAGTTCCAGCTACTCGGGAGGCTGAGGCAAGAGAATCACCTAAGCCCAAGAGCTGGAGGTTGCTGGGAGCTGTGACACCATGGCACTCTACCAAGGGTGACAAAGTGAGACTCTATCTCTAAAAAAAAAACAAAACTTTTTTGTGCTTCAAAGGGTACCATTTAGAAAGTGAAAGACTACCCACAGAATAGGAGAAAATATTTGCAAATCATGTATCTGAGAAGGGCCTAGTATCTAGAATATGTAAAGAACTCTTACGACTCAATAAAAAAACACTGATTAAAAAATGAGTAAAGGATCTAAATAGATATTTCTCTAAAGAACATATACAAATGACCAATAAGCACATGAAAAGAAGCTCAACATCATTAGCTATTGGAGAAATGCAGATCAAAACCATAATGAGGTACCACTTCACACCCACTAGGATGGCTATAATTAAAAAAATCCCAAATAAATAACAACAACTATTGACATGGGTACAGGTCATTAAACTGATGATGGGGTATAAAATAGGCAGCCAACACCGGGCGCAGTGGCTCATGCCCGTGATCCTAACACTCTGGAGGCCAAGGCAGATAGCTTGAGCTCCCGGGTTTGAAACTAGCCTCAGCAAAAAGTAAGACTCCCACCTCTACCAAAAAATAGAAAAACTGAGGCAAGAGGATGACTTCAGCCCAAGAGTTGGAGGTTGCTGTGAGCTATGATGCCACGGCATTCCACCCAGGGTGACAGCTTGAGACTCTGTCTCCAAAATAAATAAATAAAAAATAAAATAAAATAAAATAAAATAAAATAGGCAGCCAGTATGGGAAACAGTCTGGCAGTTCTTCAAAAGGTTAAGCATAGAGTTACCACATGATTCTGCAATTCCTCTTCTACATAGGCACCTGAGAGAATGAAAAACCTATATATACAAACTCCTGTGCACGAATATTCATAATAGCTAAAAAAGTGGAAAAAACTTGGATGTCTATCACCTCATGAATGAATACATGTGGCTTTTCTATATGATGGACTATTATTCCACAGTTAAAAAGGAACGAAGTGTTGATACATACCACAATCTGAATGAACCTTGAAAATTATGGTAAGTGAAAGATGCCGGACACAGAGGTTGCTTATTGTATGATCCCATTTATATGCAAGGTACAGAATAGGTAAATCTATAGATAGAAAGTAGATTAGTGATTGCTTGAAGCTGGGGTGGGAGTGAGGGAATGTGGGACAGCTGCTAAAGGGTATGGAGTTTCCTTCTGAGATGATGAGGCTGGGTGTGGTGTGCCTCTAGTCCCAGCTACGCTGGAGATTGAGGCAGGAAGGTCACTTGAGTCCAGGAGTTAGAGGCTACATTGAGCTATGATTACACAACTGCCTGGGTGACAGAGTGAGACCTCATCTCTAAAAAAATAGAGGTGATGAAAATGTTCTAAAATTGATCATAGTGATGGTTGCACAACTCTGTGAATATACTAAAAATCACTGAATTGTACACTGAATTTAGGTGGGTGAATTGTATGATATATGAATTACATCTCAATAAAGCTTTATAAAAAGAAAAGAAACCTAGGGATGGAACTCCAGCTGTGCTCCCTGCACAACAAAGTTCATCAGCCTACCCACACAGAGAACTAACCCAAACATGAATCATTACCTGCCATCTCTGCTTCCCCTTACTTCCTCAGCGTGCTTTCCCTTGCCTTTCCCTGTAACCGCACTCATTAACACAGCAAAGGAACCCCAGCTGCTAACCCTAGGCTGATGTTCAGGGTCGATTCATGTTGATGCGTCAGGCTAATTTTCAAGACCTCATTCACCCCCACTGAGCACTTATTTAGAATCTATGTCTTATTATATAAAGCACTATGTTTTTTGGGGTGGAGGGACAGTGTCACACCCTTGGTAGAGTGCCATGATGTCAAATTTCAGAGCAATCTCAAACTCTGAGATTCAAGCAACTCTCCTGCCTCAGTCTCCCGAGTAGCTGGAACTACAGGTGCCTGTCACAACCTGGCTATTTTTTAGAGATGAGTCTAGCTCTTGCTCAGGCTGGTCTTGAACTCCTGAGCTCAAGCAGTCTCTCCACCTCGGCATCCCAGAGTGCTAGGATTACAGGTTTGACCCACCGCCCCTGGGCCCCATGGGAAGCACATTGAAGAAAATAAATACAGCCTTGTCCTCAGGTTGCTTAAAGCCTAGTAGGAGACTTAAAGCTATAATTTAGGATTCATTTATTGAAACACCCCAAATCATCATGGCTTTAAGAAGATAGAATTTATTTATCTTGCCCGCAAAAGAAGCCTGGAGGCAGTCCCAGCTACTTCTGAAGTTCCCTCGGGTTGCTGGGAGCACAGGCTCTTTGTCTTGCTGTGTTGTGCTCTTAATAGTCACTTCCCAGGCCAAGGTGGCTGCTGCTAAGGATTGAAGAATGAATGAGAATTGAGGTGAGGGAGAAAAGACATGGATCAGTAGCTGAAGGTGCTTATGGGGTCAAGAAAGTAATGTTAAAAGCTGGGGGATGGTGGAGGCAAGTGAAATGATTTAATTCAGGGAGAAACGAGTGACAGTAGAAGTGACAGAATATCTTAGGAGTCCAGCCAGTTCTTAAGGAGGTGAGGGGAGACAGCGTCTATAGCAAATGTGGAACAAATGGTGTGGGAGAGGAGCAGGGACACTCTTCCAATTGTCACAAGAAGAACATGGTACAGATGGGGAGGTGGGAAGGTGAGGGCATTCCTAAGGAATTGCTTCTATTTTCCAATTGAAGGTGTCCTTCTTACCTCCCTACCTTTCTTTTTCTCTCCCTCTCTACCTCCCTCTCTTCCTTCCTTCCCTCCTTCTCTCCTTCTCTCCTCCTCACCATTCCTATTCCCCATTGTTTCAATAAGGATTTATCAAGCACTTACTGCATGCCACGACACTACTCTAGATGCTGGCAATTTAGTTTGTGAACTTGCCACCATGCGCTTACTTCAGCAGCACTGTACAAACAAGTCAGTAAGGTTTCATAACCTTGGTATATCAGTGTCTCACCATTGTGTTTGTGTGGAGGTGTGGTGGCATCTTTTTGAGTGGCATTCATTATTGTTGTGTGTTTTTGTGTGCTGTTGCGAGAATGTAAGAGCTTGAATTAGAACAACAAACAAACATTCATAACTTTCTTGGCAAACTTGGCAAGAGTGGAAGTGAAATCAGGGACATGTTAGTTCAAGTTTATGGGGATAATGTCATGAAGAAAACAGCAGTGTACTAATGGATTAGATGTTTTTCTGAGGGGGAAGCATCACTGATGAAAAGAAGTCAGGACAGCCAGTAATGAGCAGAACTGATGAAAACATTGCAAAAATTCATCTAATTGTGTGTTGAAATCATTGGCTGACTGTGAGAACCATAGCAGACCAAGTAAACATTGATAGAGAAACAGGAAAATCTTAACTGAAAATCTTGGCCAAAAACTCATGGCTCTGGAATCACAACAACTGCACCAGCTCACATGGCACTGTCTGTGAGGGAGTTTTTAGTCTGTAAACAAATAACTCTATTGGAACACCCTCCCTACTTACCTGATCTAACCCCAATGACTTTTTTCTTTACCTGAAGAGAAATGAAATATTGAAAGGAAGACATTTTGATGACATTCAGGACATCAAGCATAATATGATGACAGTTTTGATGGCCATTCCAGAAAAAGAGTTCCAAAAATGTTTTTGAAAGGTGGACTAGATGCTAGTGTCAGTGAATAGTTTCCCAAGGGGAGTACTTTAAAGGTGACCATAGTGGTATTCAGCAATGAGGTATATAGCACTTTTTCTAGGATGAGTTAGAGAAATTTAGTGTTTGACCTTCATAAATAAGCTAATCTATTGGTGTTAGAAGGTAGTAAATGCTATAGAGAAAAGTAAAGCTGAAAGGGAGGGCACGTTAGTGGGAAGTGGAAGGGGCCATGGAGGAAGAGTGTTGGCATGGCAAGACTGGTGCTCTCCTCATGCTCAGAGAACTGGTGCAGGAGGGGACGAGAGTCAGAGAACTGGAGGGAAAGTGATGGTGTCCATATGTCGGATGCCTGATATCAGGATATCAGAGGTGGGACCAGATCTAGAGTATGTTATGTGCATGGGTAGCTGAGTTGGATGCAGCAAAAGGTCTTGGGGATGTGTGTGTGAGAGGGTCAAGACTGTGCTGCTAGAGATTTGTTTTATTCTTTATCCGAAATATTTTATTAAGAAAAATTTCAAACACACAGAAAATTGAAAACTTGGGCACTTATATACCTACCACATAGATTCTATAATTAGAATTGCTCTATTTGTTTAAATCACAAAGATGTACATCTCTCTCTCCATCTATCCATTCATTCATCCATCTTTTCATTTCCTTTTTTAAATCATTTTTATTTCTTTTTGTAGAGACAGCGTCTCACTTTACCGCCCTCGGTAGAGTGCCATGACGTCACACAGCTTACAGCAACCTCCAGCTCTTGGGCTTAAGCTATTCTCTTGCCTCAGCCTCCTGAGCAGCTGGGACTACAGGCGCCTGCCACAATGCCCAGCTATTTTTTGGTTGCAGTTTGGTCTAGGCTAGGTTTGAACCCGCCGCCCTTGGTATATGGGGCTGGCGCCCTACTCACTGAGACACAGGCACCATGCCATCTTTTAATTTCTTTGAACTATTTCAAAGAAAGTTGCAGACATCAGTATATTTTACTCTTAAACATGTCAGGATGCATATAATGGATTAGCATTCAATAGTTGTCTTGTTTCAGGTAAAATTTACAAACAGGAAATGTACAGATCTTAAATATGCATTAGATGAGTTTTGGCAAATTCCTATGCCTGAATAACTCAAGCACCTATGAAGATGTAGAGCATTACCATTACCCCAGAAAGTAGCCCCTTGCAACCTCTTATTCTGATTTTTTTCATCATAGATCAGTTTTGTCTATCCTGGGACTTCATATAAACCAATGAAATCATGTTATAAATGCTCTTTTGTGTCTAGCTTCTTTCACTCACTGTAATGGGAGAGTCATTCATGTTGTTGCATATGTTGTTAGTTAATTCCTTTTTATTGCTGAGTAGTATCCCATAATGTGATTATACCAGAATAATTAGTCATTCTTTTGTTCATAATCACTGGAGCTGTTTCTAATTTTTAGTAACAATGAACAAAGCTGCTATGAACATTTTTTCATGGATCTTTCTGTGGACATATACTTTATTTCTCTTAGGTAAATGCCTAGAAGTGGAATTGCTGGATCATATATAGGTTTAGTTGTATAAAAAAACTGCCAGCTTTTAAGAAGGAGGGTGGGGTGGGGAAAGAAAAAGCAGAGAGAGGGAAGGAGCGAGGGTTGGGGGTCTTGGTGTATGCCACACCTTTTAGGGGCAAGACACGATGGTAAGAGGGTCTTTACCTAACAAATGCAATCAGTGTAACCTGATTTCTTGTACCCTCAATGAATCCCCAACAATAAATTAAAAAAAAAACAACAAAAAAACTACCAGCTTTTTACCCAAAGTGGTTGTACCATTTTACATGGTTACCAATACTGTGTGAGAGTTTTAGTTGTTCTACATCCTTGTCAACATTTGATATTGTCAGTCTTTAATTTTAGCTACTTGTGGGTGTATGATGATGTCTCATTATGGGTTTATTTTATATTTCCCTGATGACTAGTAATGTTGAGTACTTTTTTATGTGCTTCTTGCCCATCTTCCTTTGGGAATTTTCTATTCAAATATTATGCCTATTTAAAAATTTGAGTTCTTAAGAAAAAGGACATGTGACATAAGGAACCAGAGATTGGAGTGATGCACTTCAAAGAGGAAGAGGCATAAGCCAAGAAATGCAGGAAACATTTAGAAATCAGAATAGGCAGGGAAATGGATTCACCCCTGGAGCTGCTAGAGAGAATTCCATTCTGACAACACCTTAATTTTAGACTTCTGACCTCCAGAAATGTAAAGACAATAAATGTGTGTGATTTTAAGCCACTAAATTAGTGGTACATTGCCAAAGCAGAAATAGAAAACTAAGTGTTTAATTGTAAAAAGTTAAAAATGAATCATCTGTAGAAGTTAATTAAATATATCAAAACAATGTGTATTATGCAGCCATTAAAATTATGTCATAAAACAATATTTTGTAAGATGCCCATAGTATAAATTAAATAAAAATGTTTTATAAAACTAAATCTTAAACAAATTATATTTAACAAGGAAACTACAAATAACAATAGCTGGCATTTGTTAAGTGCTTCTTTTATACCAAGACATTTTAAAGAACTTTATATGTATTATTTCAATTATAAGGACCTATAAGGTGGATAATATTATCTCCATTTTACAGATAACATAATTATGACACTGAGCGGTTAAAACACTTGCCGAAGATCACAGAGTTAGGAAGTTACAGATCTGTAAATAAAATATTAGACCCCTGAGCCTTTCCTCTTAATCCTCATTGTATAAATAACTCCAGAGTTAAAAAAAAGTCAAACATATTATAATCCTAGTAATATTACATAATAGAAAATAGGTAAAGTTTATTTTTCTCTCTTCTTTATCTGAATCATAAACTTCATTATTTTTGAAGTATGGAAAAAATAAAAAATTAACACTTGAGTTCCTTATATTTTTAGTATTGAATTGTAGAGGTTCTTTACATATTCTGCATATAAGTCCTTTGTCAGATATATTTGCAAATATTTTGTCTGAGTCCAAGGCTTGCTTATCATTTTCTTCCTGGTGACTTTTAATGAGCAGAAGTTGTTTTTTTCTTTTTTAAATTTTGACTAAGTCTAATCTAATCAACACTTAAAAAATGTGATAGTTATTGCTTTCTGTGATCTGTCTTAAGATAGTTTTGCCTAGATATTGTCCCAAAGATATTCTCCTACATTTTCTCTTAGAAACTTTATAGTTTTAGTTTTAAAAATGAATTTTAGCTTTAAAAACTACTTTTACCTTTTGACTGATTTCTAGGACCCATTTAAAATTAATTTTTGAGAATGGTGTGAGGAAGGATTTATTTTTTTTCCATATGGATATTCAGTTGTCCTTGGCACCATTTGATTCAAAGGACTTTCCTTTTCCCATTGGATTTCTTTTGTGATTTTATAAAAAAGCAAATGACCGTTTCATTGTGGGTCTATTTCTGAGATCTCTTTTCTACTCCATTGGTATACTTGTTTTTCCTTGAGTTCGGGCTACAATGTCCCAACTATTAATATGTTAGATTTATGAGAAGTCATGAAATCAGGTCGGGTAAGTCTTCCAATTTTATTCCTCATTTGTATTCCCATAAACATTTTAGAACCAACATACCAATTCTATAATACAAAAGAGTCTACTAGGATTATGACTGAACTTGAGTAGAATCTGAAGATCATTTTGGAAAGAGCCATCATCTCAACAATGTCGAGTCTTTCAATCTATGAACATATTTCCCCATTTATTTAGGTCATCTTGAATTTCAGCCATGTTGTGTAATCCTTGGTATAGAGGTCTTATGCATCTTTTGTGGGATCTATTCCTAAGTACTTTGTGGTTTTTAAAAGAGTTATTGTAAATGGAAATTTTAAAATTTCATTCTCCGTTATCATCAGCAGGGCCGAACACCAGAACAGTGACAGGAAAGACAGTTCATCTGGGTATCCCAGGTGTGGGGAAGCAGGTATGTGGGAGGTGCCACTGCTGTGCAGACAGTGTGTAGAGGGTCTGGGAAGGTCAAAAAGGTGGGCACATGAAGGGAGAGAGGTCAGACGCATGCCTTCATGTGGAAAACTGACATCCTGTCTCTGTCCTGTTCCTAAGAAGGGGTTGTTCTTTCTCAACGCTCTCCTGGAAGGGGAAGGGGGTAATGACAAGGGGCCTTGGGATTGTGTTCTTGTCCCTCACAACCTTCTGAGATGCATCATTCAACCACCCCTTGAGTGGGGGTGGCTGCCACCGTGGCCTAGAATGAGTGTGGCCTTCTGTGGATAGGTAAGTTGGCCTCAGTAATGTGGGTGGTGGATTTTTAGGTCATCCCTCTCCAGGAGGAGCCACCATGGCCTTTAGTCCTTAGCTGGCTCAGCCTGCCAAGGAGAGACAAAGGCTGAAACACCTGGGCTTTTTTCTTCTCCAAATATCGAAGCCAAACTCCTGGGCCGGTCTCTCTCTCTGTCCCATCTGCCTGCCACCCTCCGTGGTTTCTGCCCATTTTTCCATGTTGCCCCCCCCAGCCACAAAGTCCACTGCCCACACCTCTCACAAGGGCCAAAACTTTCAACTCATGCTCTGAGGAAAGATTCCCAAGAAGCAGAAAACTAGACAAGTCCAAACCCCACCCATCTTGGGCCCTGTCCCTGTCTCTTTGGTGGAGTGTGGGTGGGGCAGGAGGAGAGGAAGGCTGGACCCCTTCTCCATTGTCAGGCAGAAGTACGGTCGGGAGAGGGACAGTAGCAGCTCCAAATGGGGTTTGCATCCCTCTCTGTACCCCTCCTGGTGCTCCCAGAGCCTCTTCAAAGAAAGATGTACTTGTCATGCTCTCGAGCAATGCTAGCTGCTACAACCAGTAACCCCCCAGATATACCGTGTTTATTTCTCACTCACGCACCCATTCATAGCGGGCGTTTCTGGTTTGTAAGGGCCCTCCTCCATGCAGTGTCTTAGAGACCAGGATTTTTCCATTTTTGAGGCTTTGCCACCTCCTGGTCTGTCATCTTCTTCACCCAGCTAGCAGGAGGGGAAAGAGACTCCAGGATACCACAACCACTTCTCAAAAGGCTTGGCCCAGAAGGTGCTTCAGCTCATATTCCATTGGCAAGATCTGTCATGGGGCCATGAGACCTGGGGAATGTGGTCCCTTGCTCAGCAACCGCCTCCCAGTGATACTGGATACTGAAAAGGAGAGTTCAGATTTTGCTGGCCCCGCCACTGAGATCTGTTGAGTTTTCACCAGTCTGGTGGCCTTGCTTTGTAAACTTTAGATATGAGGAGCTGTGTGCTTCTCTATTGCCAACATGGATTCTCGTGGTCTCCTCCAACTCTGAAGTTTCTTGGGCTACTCTCCAGCCCTCCTTCTCACTTAGCTCCTCCACTCCTACTGGGCATCCTCCTTCTGAATGCTTGTCTCAGTCTGTCCTCCTCCAAGAAGCTTTCCAGGGATCTCAATATCCATACAGATGCCTTCCATTCTCTGGGCACTTTGAAAGCCAGAGACATGAGCAGGAGCAATGTTTGGGAGCAGATGGCATCCTCTCTTCTATTACTAATGTTTGGAATTCTTCAACTAAGGACAAAGACTTTCCCCTGACAATCAACACTGAGGCTTCAGAGACATATTCTCTGGAGAGGGGGCAGATATTCTCACACACAGGGGAGTGGACACCTGGAGGTCTGTGTAGGTCATTGTAGAGGGGAGGGAAGGAGAGTGAGGTGACCTTGGGCAGGAATGGAGAAGGGGATCAGCTGTCCAGAGGGAGGTGTCAGGCTTAATGCAAGCTTGCTGATGCCTCAGCTGTGTGGTTTTTTTTTCCAGCTATGTTTTTTGATCATATGTTGACTATCTTCAACTTTTTCTAAACAAACTGGGACTAATTAAATAGTGTCTATTTATTAAATACTTATCACAATACTTTCTATAAGCATTATCTGGTTTATTTTCCTGACAACCTAATGACACAGAGGCTCTTATTTTATCCCCATTTTGTATAGAAGCAAAGTAAGACTCAGAGAACTTTTCCCAAGGTCACATAGCCCATGAACGGGAGAGCTTGTGTTTGAACCTAAGTATCTGACCTCAAAGTCTGTGATCTCCTCTGTGCCTCTGTCTCTTCTTCCTCAGGGACAGCCAGTGTGGCAGAGACACTCACAGGTCATTGGTTAGCTGTGCAGTCAGGCTGGAGCCACGTGATGAACTCTGCCCAATGGGCTGACATTGGGCTTTGCTCAGGCTGGTCTCGAACCCCTGACTTCAAGGGATCCTCCCACCTCAGCCTTCCAGAGTGCCAGGATTACAGGTATGAGCCACCACTCCCGACCCTCTCTTTACTTTTGGTGATGAGCACAGAAGCCATGGCTTGAAATGGTGGAGCCACTAACAGGAAGCAGCCTGAATCACTGGGTCATCATACAAGACACAGCTGACCTGAAGAGCTACCCAGCCTGCAGCAGCTTTGTGTGAATGAGGAATACACTTTGTGTGTCTGTTAAGAAGCCATTGAGATTTGGAGGTGAATTTGTTACCGAGGCACACAATATCCTCTCTTGACTGATACACCAGAATAGGTCACCAAAGATAGCCGTGTTCCACACAGTCGGTTATTGACAACATGATGTCCCTCAGACATTTTGTTTTGTAAACTGCATAGTGCTCCAGAGTAAAGATGGGACTGAAAGATTGTCCCGAACACAAGCTGTCAGAGCAGATGAGAGAATGTCAAGGGTCTTCCTCAGCCCCCCACCAGGCCTGGCTCTCTGTTCCCATTCCTCCTCCGCCCAGCATCAAGCTCATCCTTGCTGCCAGTTTCCAAAACTGTTCCCCTTTGACACAGCCCCTGTTTCCACCCCCCAGTGGACAGCTTCCAGAAACTAAGGCCCTGCCCCAGACATTGGTCAAAGTGCCTGGCAGTCTCCCCACACCTCACATTGTCTTTCTGATGTATCCCTGGGGACACAGAGCTCTTGCCATCCTGCAATCTGGGAAAATCACACTTTCTGGTGCCTGGCAGGCAGGAAGCTCCAGTCAGGATTGCCCACTGCCAGGTCAGGGCTAGGGAGAGGGTGGAGGGTCTCCTGGCTGGAGTGGGGAGGGCCAGGACAGCATGAGTATTCACTCCCCACACAGACAGTCCTGCAGAGCCTCGCTGAGCTTCTCTGTGTGCTCGGGCCTGTGCTTGGGGCTGTGGAAGCACCAGGGCAAGAGGTCTTGGCTTCTGGCTTCCAGGAGCTTCCACTTTGTATGCTCAAGTAGGCATTAGTCACAGAAAAACAGCAAAGGGAAGATATCAGGCAGGGATTGTCACTTGGCAGTCACAGGTATCCAGACCAGAGTATGATCTATGGGGAGAAAAGATGGTATACTTTTCACTTCTGGAGGTAATTCAGATTCAAATGTTATTTTGTAAATTGAGTGTGTGTTTCTGCGCATGCTTATGCTAAAATTTAAGGTCACCTCTTTGTATTTTCTGATTGCAAAATTCTAAATAAGTTTATTAAAGCTGAAATGTTCCTTTCTATTTTCCCCCTGTTGGTCCTCTAATTTAGCTGGTGCCCTAGGGTCATGCTGAGTTATCTGTTACTGAGCCAATCTTGAAAAGGGAATATTTTGTCCTTGTAGGCTTGGCTGGATCTGGGTTCTTATAATATGTTGTATGAAATCTGTCTTTTGCCATCTCCTGGCTCTGCTCTTTTCTGATTTGGCGTCATTCCTGGAGAGACTCATATCCTTAGGATTATATCCTTCTCATATCAGTCCAGTTGATAAAGTGACCCGATTGCCTGGTCTCATCAGAAAATCCCTGATTTGGGCAATGCCTGTGGCTCAAAGAAGTAGGGCGCCAGCCCCATATACTGGATGTGGTGGGTTCAAACCCGGCTCCTGCCAAAAACTGCAAAAAAAAAAAAAAAAAAAAAAAAAATCCCTGATTGAATTCTGGCTTTGACCAGGTCTCAGGCCCAGCCCTGAACCCGTCACTCAGCAAGTAAGGGGGTGGGGGAGTGGAGGTGTAGGAGGATAGATGTAATACTATGACTGTGAGGCCTGGGTCATATGCCCCCCTTTGTATCCTGGGGTGGAGTCAGCTTCTTCTGGACCATATGCCTGAAAGGGGGAGCAGGTGGTTTCCCAAGGAAAATTGGGATGTCAGAATCAGAAGGGGATGGAAGCTAGGTGGGGTAACAACCAGTGCCTATCACTGGTAGGATGACAGAATGTTCCCTCAGAGAGGTGGGAACCAAGGGCTGTGGGAAGTCGGAGGAGATGTCATTCCCAACTGAGGGCATCAAGGAAGATTTCGGGGAAGAGGAGGCATCTGGGCCAAGCCTCGAGGGATGATCAGAGTTTGAGTGTTAGATCTGGTGGGATGGCATGAGGGATGGCCAGGGGGCACGGTGTGAGGAGAAACCTAGATGTAAGGACAGAGGGGACAAGGCCTGATGCTGGATGAGGGGACATCCTTGAATGACAAGCTAAGAGGCACGGAGTGAATTTGGGAGCCATTTGTGGATGGCTGTGGTGCCAAGGGTGGGGTCATTAGGTCTGAGTTCCAGGGAGCAGATCCTGCCCTCCACAGGAGTCCTGACCTCTGCTCCCCACTCCCAACCCTCTTCCCTCCCTGGTTACCTATAGATCCCTTTCCTTGGGTTAAGCTCAGACAAGTCTGGACTTTTCTAACAGAAACGCTTACTCAGAAACAGAGGGAAAGTGAAAACACAAAGTGTGACTGCAGAGCTTAGCTTTTTCCTGGCAAAGTAGAGAAGCTTAGGTACCTCAGACCTCCTGCCTATTCGGGGCTTAACCTCCGCTCCTCCCTCTGTCAGCTGGGCCTGGGGCTGGGGTGGACAGCGTGCTGCCCCGTAGGACTCTCAGCTTCTCTGGCATCCATTTCTGCCATTACCTCAGCCCTGCCCTGCTTAGGATTTGCTCTGCGGCTGCCCTGGCTCAGAGCCAGAGAGGCACCATCAATTCTCACCCTTAATTTCCTTCCTTGACTCTGGAGCCACACTGCCCTCTTTGTGCCACTAGCAAGTTTCTCTAAGATATCTCCCAGGAATCAGATGAAAATTAGCTGAAAGCTGAGTCTGGTTCTCAGCCCCTAGTGGGTAGGTAAGGCCATGTACTAAGCCAAGGCGTGGGCTTTGCAGTTATGAAATGTGGGTCTCAATTTCAACTCTATCTCTTAAGAAGAGGTCATATAGCCTCTGCATGCCTCAGTTTCCTTTTCCTCTTCTGCAATAGAGAACTAATCAGCTCCAGCTAACAGGAGTGGTAGGAGGATTAAATAGTCCTGTATCTCATGTACTGGCACAATGTATGTCTGTGGTTAGTGGTGACAATGGTGATGATAATGAAGATGAAGAAGGCAATGAAAGAATCAACCAGGGAGGGAAGAAATGGACCAGCAGAATCCTTTCCCTTCGATCCCTACAAGCTGATCCGGTGTGTGTGAGAGGCCACGTTACCAGGTTGGGAAGAGGCAGACCAAGGGAGGCCAGGACAGAGCACAGAGGCCAAGAGATCCAAAACTGTGCTCCTGGCCCCTGAGCTCTCCTCACCTTGCTGGACTCAAGGAACCCTAACATGAACGGTCATTATGTCATTCACCTGGAGCTCCACAGATTAAGGGATTGGTGAACTCTGAGTCATGCCAGAAGCCCTGGAAAGTCAGAGTGTGCTGATGTTACCCTGGGTGAATCCTCTCTGGGCCTGTTTTCCCCCATGAGTTACAGGATCTCTGTCAGGCTCTTTGGGGGCTGCCCGAAAAGCAGGATCTTAACAGGGTTTGAACCAAGCTCAGGGTTGGCTGGGGCAGGGCTGTCAGGGAGGGACAAATAGGGAGGAAGGCTCAAGCCAGAGGACCCCAAGCTTACATGATCCCTTCTCAGCAAAACAATTTGAGGATGTATCCTAACAAATGTATTTATTTGCTTATTTATTACCTAATATATCATGCCTACTATATGACATATATAATGAACAATTTTAAAGACATATCAATACAAAGTAAGTTAAATAAGTTAAATATCTCACCCATACAACCAACTACAACTAAACTATTTAAATGAAGAAGTTTTATAACTCAATAATAAGAGGAAAAACAATGTTACTTAAAACAGACAAAAGATTCTAATAAACATTTTGTCAAAGAAGATATATGAGTGGCTAATAAGCACATGAAAACATTCAATTTCATTTGTTCTTAGGGAAAGGCAAATTAACACCACAATGAAATACCACTTCATACCAACTAGATGGCTATAATCAAAAAGGCAAATAATAACAAGTATGCTCAAGATATGGAGAAATTGAAACCCTTTCACACTGATGGTGGGAATATAAAATGATGCATCCTCTTTGGAAAACAGTTTGGCAGTTTCTTAAAAAGTTAAACACAAGCTTATCACACGGTCCTGTAATTCTACTCCTAGATATCTATCCAAGAGAAAAAAATGCCCACACCAGGCGGCGCCTGTGGCTCAAGGGGGTAGGGCGCCGGCCCCATATGCTGGAGGTAGCGGGTTCAAGCCCAGCCCTGGCTAAAAACAGCAAAAAAAAAAAAAAAAAAAAAAAGCCCACACAAAGACTGGTACATGAATGTGCATAGCAGCATTATTCATAATAAAAATCCAAATGTCCAACAACTGGTGAATAGATAAACAAAATGTGAACTGTTCATACAATGGACTGCTACTCAGCAAGAAAAAGAAACAAGTTTCCTAAGCATGCTAGAACATGGATGACCCTCAAAAGTATTATGCTCAGTGAAAAAAGCTAGGCTCAAAAGACCATGTGCAGTATAATTCCATGCATAGGAAAACTCCAGAAACAGCAATTCCATAAAGACAGAAAGTGGGTGGCAGTGAGGAACTTTGGGGGATAATGAAAATATTCTTTTTTTGGGGGGGAGGACAGAGTCTCACATGTCGCCCTCTGCAGAGTGCCGTAGCGTCACAGCTCACAGTAACCTCAGACTCTTGGGCTTAAGTGATTCTGTTGCCTCAGCCTCCTGAGTAACTGGGACTACAGGCGCCTGCCATAACACCTGGCTATTTTTTGGTTGGAGTTGTCATTGTTATTTAGCAGGCCTGGGCCGGGCTCATACCCGCCAGCCTCAGTGTATATGGCTGGCGCCCTACTCACTGAGCTACAGGTGCTGAGCCATAATGGCAATATTGTTAAAATAGGATTGTACTGATAACTGCACAACAAGTTTATTAAAAATTATTGAACGGGGTGGCACCTGTGGCTCAGTGGGTAGGGCGCCGGCCCCATATACTGAGGGTGGTGGGTTCGAACCCAGTCCTGACCAAACTGCAACAAAAAAATAGCCAGGCATTGTGGTGGGTGCCTGTAGTCCCAGCTACTCGGGGGGCTGAGGCAAGAGAATCTCCTAATCCCAGGAGTTGGAGGTTGCTGTGAGCTGTGATGCCACAGCACTCTACCAAAGGCGACAGAGTGAGACTGTCTCTAAAAAAAGAAAAAAAAATTGTTGAATGCTACACTTACAATGGATACATTTTATGCAAATTACATCTCAATAAAGCTGTCACAAAAACAAAACTTGTTCCAGTAAGATTAGCCCTTATCACAAAATCCCCAAACCAGAGATGTTGGTGTACACTGCTGGTGGGAATGCGAACTAATATGTTCTTTTTAGAAAGATGTTTGGAGAACACTTAGGGATCTAAAAATAGACCTGCCATTCAATCCTACATTTCCTCTACTAGGTATATATCCAGAAGACCAAAAATTACATTATAACAAAGATATTTGTACCAGAATGTTTATTGCAGCCCACTTCATAATTGTTAAATCATAGAAGAAGCCCAAGTGCCCATCGACCCATGAATGGATCAATAAATTGTGGTATAGGTACACCATGGAATATTATGCAGCCTAAAGAAATATGGAGACTTTGCCTCTTACATGTTTACATGGATGGAGCTGGAACATATTCTTCTTAGCAAAGTTATCTCAAGAATGGAAGAAAAAGTATCCAATGTATTCAGCCCTACTACAAAACCAATTTATAGCTTTCATATGAAAGCTATAACCCAATTATAGCCCAAGAATATGGGGAAAGGGGATAGGGAGGGGAGGGGAAGGGAGAGGATAGGTGGAGGGAGGGTAATTGGTGGGACCACACCTATGGTGCATCTTACAAGGGTCCATGTAAAATTTACTAAATGAAGAATATAAATGTCCTAACACAATAACTAAGAAAATGCTGTGAAGGCTATGTTAATCAGTTTGATGAAAATATTTCAGATTGTATATAAAACCAGCACATTGCACCCCATGATTGCATTAATGTACACAGCTATGATTTAATAAAAAAAAACTTATTAGGCATTATTTTATTTACTTATTTAGTTAGTTAATTTTAGAGACAGAGTCTCATTCTGTTTCTCGGGCTGGAGTTAGTGCAGGGGTGCAACCATAGTTCACTGCCTCTAACTTCTGGGATTAAGTGATCCTCTTGTTTCAGCCTCTTAAGTAGCTAGGACTATAGGCATGTGTCACCATGCTCAACCACGTGTGTGTGTGTGTAAAATTTTTTGCAGAGGTGGGGTCTTGCTATGTTGCCCAGCAGGCTGGTCTTGTACTCCTTGGCCTCAAACAGTCCTCCTGCCTCAGCCTCACAAAGTGCTGGGATTACAGGCCTCAGCTACTGTGCCCAGCTAGACACTGATTTAGAACAGTGGTTCTCAACCTTCCTAATGCTGAGGCCCTTTAATACAGTTCCTGTGGGTCGCTGATTTAGAAGAATCTCCAAGATGTTAAATGGAAAAATCAAAGCTCAGAGCATGCTACCATTGTCTTTTGGAGGCAGGGAAATGTTGTGTGTATATATTTATACAGATTTATATTTTTGCATTTATCCTTACACATGTGTGTATGGATTTGCATAGACTGTGGAAGCTTACACAAACAGTGGTGAGTCTAGGTGTTTTAGGTGAAGGAATTGGATGGCTCAGAGGGCAGGAGTGAGATTTACTTTTGTACCTCTACCTTTTTTGTTTTTAATTGTGGTAGAGTATATGTAACATAAAGTTTACCATCTTAGGCATTTTTAAGTATACAGTTCAGAGCAGTTAAGTACATTCTCATTGGTACTTAGCAATCACCATCACCCATCTCCAGAACTCTTCCAAAACGGAAACTTGTACCCATGAAAGAATAACTAACTCCTTACACACACACACCCCTGCCTCAGTCCGTAACAGCCACCAATATTCTTTTACTTATTTATTTTTTTGATTTATTTATTTATTTAGACAGAGTCTCGCTCTGTAGTCTTGAGTAAAGTGCCATGGTGTCATAGCTCACAGCATCCTCAAACTCTTGGGCTCAAATGCCTGCCACAACATCAGGTTAGTTTTTCTATGTTTAGTAGAGATGGGGTCTCACTCTTGCTCAGGCTGGTCTCCAACTCCTGAGCTCAAGCAATCCACCAGCCTTGGCTTCTCAGAGGGCTAGGATTATAGGCGTGAGCCACTGCGCTGCTCACCACCACTCTTCTGTGAATGAGGCTCCTCAGGGTGCCTCATAACAGTGGAATCATACAACATTTGCCTTTTCCATGACTGGGTGACTTCACCCAGCATAACATCTTCAAGAATCCCCACGTTGTAGCATGTCTATACAGTCACATTTTGTTTATTCATTCATCCCTCCGAGGACTCTAGGATTGCCTCTACCTTTTGGCGAAGGAGAATAGTGCTGCTATAATCATGTCTGTACAAATATTTCCCGGAGATCTTTGTATTTTTACATTTTTAAGGCATACAATTGTACTACTTATTGGGGAGGAGTAAGAATTAAAATTGAAAAGGATGAAATCCATGGGCTGCGCCTGTGGCTCAGTGGGGAGGGCGCCGGCCCCATATACCGAAGGTGGTGGGTTCGAACCCGGCCTGGCCAAACTGCAATAAAAAATAGTCGGGGGTTGTGGCAGGCGCCTGTAGTCCTAGCTGCTCGGGAGGCTGAGGCAAGAGAATCGCCTAGGCCCAGGAGTTGGGGGTTGCTGTGAGCTATGATGCTACAGCACTCTACTGAGGGCGATAAAGTGAGACTCTGTCTCTAAAAAAAAAAAAAAAAAAGAAGAAGAAGAAAAAAGAAAAGGGTGAAATCCAAATAACTAAAAAACGGAAGCTGTACTCTTTGGTTCCTCCCTTTGGAGGCTCCTGGGCAGCGCTTGAGGACAAGCAGGTGCGCCCCCCACCCCAGGCTGCGGGGCACAGCGGGGGGCAGCGGTGGTGCAGGGGGTCTCGCTGAGTCACCCGCTGCAGCCGCGGTGCCCTCGCCTGCCTGCCGCCCACCGCCTGCCCGCGGATTGGCCGGGCCGCATTCCTCGGTGACTCACGGCACAGGCAGCCGAGGAACGCCCGCTCGCAGGATAAGGCTGCAGCTCGCCCGGCCACGTCCTGGGGCCTGCAGCCGCTGGTTTTCCTATTTGGAAACTCCTTAGTCTCCGCTTCCAAAGAGCCTGTCTCCTCCCTAGTCCCCAGCAGGCCCGGCCAGGAAGGCAGGAATGCCTTGAGTCGGAACTGCTCTCTGTGTGGGGACCACGGCCTTATGCCCCAAGAAACCTCCCTCCCTTGTCTTCAATTCAGAATCCCCCAAATCTGACCTGACCTAACATGAGACCTGCTTGTACTGTGTGTCCTGCTTAGCAGTGAAAGCACCTATGTTTGCTGCAGATATACAAGTTTGATTACAAGATACTGTCTCAGGTGCCCTGAAGGTGCTATACGTGTATAACATAGAATTCATACACCAAATTCCTTTTTAAAATTGGAAAACTTCTGAATTCCAAGACACATCTGGCCCCAGGATTTTCAATACGAGACTATGGATCTGCGTGGTTCTCAATTGACAGAGCAGAGTCAGAGAGGTCAAGTCACAGCTGGGAAGGGCCAGGGAGTCTAACCCTGAGTTCCCTCTCCCTTGACTGGGCTACTGTAACGCTCTGCCCACCCTCTCTGTCCCTCCAGCCGGAGGCTTTCCTACTCCCCCTCAGCCAAAGCTATTTTCCCTCTTGGTAAACGACCTTTTCTTCTTGGATCCCAGGGTCAACCCAGCACCCACCACTTATGGGCCCTTGTTGGGAGGCAAGAGACCTTGAAGATTAAGCCCTGACTTTGGGCTTCAGTTATCCAGGACAGACAGACCCTTGATTTGGCCGCCTTTCAGCTGTGTGAACTTGTGCAAGTTACTTACCTCTTTTGTGCCTCAATACCCTCATCTACAAAGGGGTGTGATAGGAAGACCCCCATCATAGGGCTGGTGTGAAGATTAGAAAGTGTGGTACAGGCCTGCCAGATGAGACACAGGACACTCATATTTCATGGGACACACATATGCTAACAAAATTATTCATTGTTTATCTAAAATCAAATTAAAGTGGGCGTCCTGTATCTTTATTTGCTAAATCTGGTAATAGCCTGGCACAGAGTTAATCCTTGGTGTATGTTAGCTAGTATGTTAATAATATATGTTGCATGACATAGAAGGCCTTCTATCATAGTATCTCTACATGCCTAATCTTCCCCACTAGATTAAAAGTGCTTCGAGAACATTCATTCATTCATTCATTTATTCGCTTAATTATTTATTGGGCACCTCCTACATTCAAGTCACAGTTCTAAGCCTTGGGGATACATATCTGGACACTGCCTTCATGGAGCTTCCCATCTGGTAAGGATGATGAATATCAAACACCAGTTACCTAAAGTGATTAATCATCATTGTTATTGTCCCAGCTGCAAAGAGAGTCTGCCTTGGGGCCCTCATACTTTCCCATTTCCACCTGCCCTGTGGGTGCTTTGGCAGTGGTGCTGATAAAGCAGGGCTTACCCAGCATGCCTCTGACCCCTGAGGAAGGAGGATTGAAGAGGGTGTCTCCAGTGGAGGAGCTGAGCCACCCCAAGCTGTCCACACTCTCTCCCTATCTCCCCTGTGAATGGAGCAAGTGGGGAGGTGATAGGTGTAGCTGAGGAGAGATCAAGCCTGAGAGATGGTGGATCCGGGCTGCCCTCATCTTCAGAAACACCTCCCTGCATGTTCATACAGCCTGCAAGCTCTGGGTGGGGGTCAGAAGAAGGGTTTGGGGAGAACAGCCTCTCTGATGATGTCAGGGGAGCAGATGGCCTTAAAAAATCAATCAACCTGACATTTGATGGATGAGGAAACTGAGCACTGGAAAGGGAAGTGATTTCTGAAAGTCACAGAGATCTTTCCTGGTATAGCTGCTACCAAAATCCAGGCCAGAGTCCCTGCCCCCTCCCCTGGGTATGGTGTTAAAGGAGAAGGACCCTGAATTCATGGCCCTTCCCCCAAACTGGGAATCCCCAAAGGGGGGTCACCTGGGAGCCCAGCGTCCCCTGTCTCTCACATCCCTCAGGCAAGTTTCGGGTGTATTTCAGGCCCTGCCCTTATCTATCTCTTCCAGCAGAGGGACCACTGAAAACTAACCTCAAACAACAAATGATAAAACTGTCCTTGAAAGTTTCACTTCCTAAGGGCTATGGTGGCTGCAATCCCAGTGCCCGCTAAGTCAGCTCCCTGCAAAGCCTGGTCAGGCTCTCTGAGTACACGACCCTGTCCTCCCTTCTCCCTGGTCCCTGGTACTGATTTAGGACTCCAGCCCAGGACAAGGGGTTCCTTGAGCATGCATACCTCCAGCCCAGAACCACCTATCTAGCCCAGCAGTCCCTGACCCTCCATATGCCAGGCTGGGTGTACATATATAGGACAGTGCTCTTATCTTCCTAGTATGACTGCTCTCTGGCCCATCTCTGGCCCACACCCACTGCCTCAGTGAAGGCCTTCCCCTTTCTTTTCTGGCAGTGTGATGTCACCTGGAGTTCCATGGTCTAATGTAGACTCTGCCATCTGATATCCTAAGTTCACCTTCTGCTGCTGCCTCCCTGAGCTGTTTTACAATTCTGAATGTCCTCAAGTTATTGGGCACTCCTCCCATTGACAACTGAGGTCTGTGTCTTCTTGAAGCCAAGTCAGATTTACAGAGGACACAGACAACAGGACATGGTAGAAGCCATGTCACGTGACTTCCAAGGCTAGATCTTAAGGCCAATTCAGTTCTCTAGGGACACTCACCTTTGGAGCCCTAAGCTGCTATGGAAACAGTGTAAGCCATGTGTAGGTGCCTGGCCCAGTCCCAGCTGGAGAGTGCCAACACCAGCACCAACTGCGGGCAGCAGGGGAGCTGCACTTACAGGTGTTATCTCGAATTGGCCCAAATCTGACTGTCTTGCCTGGTCTCCAGGGGGCCAGACAGCGTTTCCCACTGAGGCTCACAATAAATGAAAGAGGCCCTGGGCCGGGGTGCTGTCCCTGCTCTGGAGCAAACATTTTTCCTCTCTCTGGGCTCCAGGCTAGGTGGGCACTGTCATGGGCAGGGGTTGGAAGCCACCCGTGATCTGTGCTATTAAACCACTCCAGCGCCTCCAACAGAATTTGTATTTCCTCTCTTTCTTTGTCTATGCTGTGGAGTGTGAGCTCCGTGGAGTCAGGGATGTTTATCTGTACCCTCAGCATCTACCACAGTGCCTGGCATGTAGTAAGGGCTCAAGAAAATGCTCACTGTGTAAGTAAATGAATGGACAGCGTGCCCACCACAGGGGCCAGAGCAGCTGCAGATGGGGCACAGCTCCCTCCTCCATGGGATGTGGCAGGTCACGGGGGGTTGGGGGGTGGGGGGGTGGATTCCACATCTAGGGCTCACGTCTACTATATCACTAATACTCAGTGGGCATTTTTGGCATTGTTACCTTTATTTAGTTGTCACAGGGCCACTAAGTGAGCACCCTCAACTCTGAAAGACAAATTAAGGCTTCCTGGTTTCCTTTGACCCAGGTCTATGAAGGTTCCCGACCTGTGAGTATTGTGACCCTCCAGTCACCTCCTTAGGGATCTCATATGCCCATGTGTGTACCCTGTCCCAGCTCTGGCACACCCATCACTTGGTGTCTGTGAAATCCCAGGGTTGCAGGACCAGGTCTCACACCTTATGTTCCAGAGCCTAGCCCCACTCCTGCTGGTACAGGGCACAGGATACTGACAGCACTGAGTTGGTCAGAGCCTCCCTGAGACCATCCTCCCATCTATCAGATATTGTCCCGAAACACCACAGCCTCCTCTCTCCCACAGTAAGGTTTACTCTTCTGTAACAACCAAAGTGGTGGCTACAGGGCCAGTTTCTTCCCATCCCCATGTGAAGCCTGTCAAGATGAAGGGGATGAGCATTAAAGGGGTCCCAGCTGCACACATGAATAAGGTAGCTAGGCTATTGGGGAGGCACCTGCCTTCTCACAGCAAAGGGACCACAGGGGCCAGCTGGCTAATCTGATGCCCCAGGATCCCCACCAACCCCTCACAGTGAAAGGGCCCTCTGTACATTGCCGTTAGGTGCTGAGTCTTGGTGCCCACGGAGATCATCTGGGGAGGAGGAGGGTCCAGGAGGCGGGTGCCTACCCCTGTGCCCTTCAACCACTCACATCTGTGCTGGATGGGGGGAAAGTGGGAGACTAATGCTTCCAGCCTAGAAAGAGCTGGGCAGAAAGCATGAGTTTGGGGGTCCAAGGCAGTTCTAGAAAAGTTAGTTAACTCATGCTAAAAGCTCATCGGCTTCTCACCACCCTCAGACCCTCCCTCCCTCTGCTGTGTCCTCTGCCTCCCACAATTCCCTCTCCCCGTCTCCTTCTTACCCCAACCCACTGGCTGCCCCATTGGGAAGTCTGCCTGCCAAGTGTGGCCTCAGCTTGGCCACCTCTCTGTCCAGGCTTCTCTAGGGGCCTTGGGGTTCTCAGGCTGCCCCTACCCCCTGGCCGTGGTGGAGACTTCCCAGCAGACTTTTTTAGAGGAAACAACTCTGGGCAGGTACATGGAGGGGGGCACCCACTCACTCTTCTCTGTAGCTTCCAAGCTGTTCTTCATCCTTTTTCCTTCACCCCAGGGCTCCTTCAACACACACCAACCAGTGCTGACGCCCACTACCTCTACCTCCACCTCCACCTCCAGCCACTCCCCTCACCGGGGCTGACTTTGGCTCCTGGCTCACTTCATTCACTCCTCCAGTACCCACACGACAGTATCCTGCCCACCTCATCTCCAGCTATCACTTCCTCCTCTGCACCCAGCTGTCCACTCCATGGTCACACCTCAGAACTTGTCCTCACTGCTGACAGCACTGTCCCTGCATTTGCACCCCGATCACACCTCTTGTCCCTCTAGCTCACTTTCTCTGGGGTGGCTCCTTCTCAAGTCCTACTCTCTTATGGCTATCACCCTTCCCCTGTCCCCTCCCTCCTTTCCCACCTTGGAGTCCATGGTCTACCATGAAGAGAAACCAAGACTTTAGGAGTTGGTTCGACATTGGTTGGACCTTAAACCAATGTCGATCTTTCAGTCTCCACTTCCTCCAGCCTGGCCCAGTGACTGTGTTGAAACGTTGGCCAGAACATATCCCTCACCCCTGGAAAACCTTCCAGCGGATTCGAATCTCACTGTAGGATGAATATAAATGTCTGCAAGCTGGCTCCTGGCTTCATTTTCCACCTCATCCTTTTTACTCCCCACTTCACCCCATTGAACACTCCAGCTCTCCAGAGACACTGATCACCTTTCTGTTGTCCCTCCAATGCCCAGGTAGTGCCCCGCTCCAGGACCCTTGCACTTACTGTGGCCTCAGCCTGCTGTGCTCTTCCTGGCTGGTGCCTTCTCTAATGGCACTTCCTCAGAGAGCCCTCCCTGACTACCCAGACTGATGGGCTGCCTCAGTCTCCCACACAGTGTCACCTGTTTATTATGTTTTTTTCACAGAATTTATCACAGTCCCAGATTGCCTTCTGGTTTGTTTATGAGTTTATTCTTCCCCACCCCAGATGAGCTCAACTTGCTTGCCTTACATCGCCTGGCACCTGATACATACTGAGCACTAAGTGTATAGTTATTAAGCATATGAACGAATGAACAGATGGACAGGTGGACAGATGGCTAGATTCCCTTCTCTAGGGCTGTTGTGAGGTAAGGTGCAATACCACATGGAAATCACTCTAGAAATTGGCCTATGCTGCACATGGTGGGTGCTTTGCTCCAACACCATACCTGGCACACAGTAGGGTTCAGTAAATTGAATGTTCAGTAAGATGAATGAACTCAGGTCATATGAGGGAAGATTTAGGGTATGAAGGAAGTGTAGACGAAGTGTTGGGACTATGGGGTCCTGTAATCGGAAGACATGGGGCAAGGCAAAGACCCCTCTAGTCTCATCCCTCCAGGATCTACCTGTCCATGCCAACTGCATCCCACCTGCCTCACACATCCTGCTGTTTTCCACCTCAAGGCCTTTGTTCACCAAGTTCTGCCCTCCTAGAATTCCTTCAGAAGGGCCACCTCCCATTTGGCCCTCACAATTTAGCTAATGCCTCATGGATGTTGACTGAATACCACCTACTCTATGAACATCACCATCCCATGCACTCTTAATCAGAGAGACGGCTGAGGACAAGGTGGAGGTCCCGCCCCTCAGGGAGCTTACAATCTCGGGGGACGGAGCTAAAAAACTAGCAATCAAAACATCAACCTCCCCAGGAAGCCCTCCCTACCCCTTCCCCAAATCTCCTTTGGTTTCCCACAGGCTCCCGTGCCCTTCCCCCACCACACACACATCAGCCTGTATGGTGAATTTCCATCCCCATCTGTCTGCTCTTAGGGGATAGGAAGGCCAGGATTTCTGACTTTTCCAGCTTGTTCCAGCCTTCTGTTCCAGGCTGGCACTTGGTGGTAACTGGACCTGTCTGTTGAATTCCATAGGCTGACAAGGTACAGCTGAGGGACTCTCCTATTTGGGAATAGCAAGGGGTACAGAAGAGTGGGGTGAAGTGATATGATCATTGTCACACCATATATTGGAGGCCAGCATGTTTCCGAAGGGTTCCGTAACACTTTTCTTATTAAAGGAATGTCACCTGATTTACCAAACCACAAATGGAACTGCAGGACTCAGTCACACGTGAAGTCACATCAGAATAAGTCACTCCCTTGTCTCCCCTGTCCTGCTGACAACTCGTGAAAGTTTAAAATAAAATGTTCCTTTCTCATGCAGCAAGTGTTGGCCTTAGGGAACCTGTTATACTACCAAGAGGTTAAGTGGAAGCCAGAGGCACTCTTACGGGTGACCTATCCATATAGGGTGGTAAAAGGAACTGGGATGACTTGGGGACATCCCTAACCTTTGAGGCTGACGTCATGGTGATAACCACTCACCCACAACACAACTCGTGGTGCCAGTTCTCCGTAGATATGGATGAGGTCCCCAGCACAGGGCTGCATGTCTGATGTTCTTAAGAGCACACAAAAGGAACCACCCAGGAAGCTGCAGAGAAATTCAATTGATTTGAAGAGCTGTACATTCTTTTATTTGGAGAGTAAGTAGGTATCAAGAGCTTCCTCCTAGGAACCAAGTGTGGTGCCACCCACTAAAGGAACAGTAAACCATCTAAATAGCCAAAATAGGACGTAATTAGCACTGGACATGTGCGCATCATGGGTGGGATGGTGCAGAGGGGGTGGGGTTAACCTCACTGGGGCTGGCATCATGTAAGAGAAGGTGCTTGAGCTGGGCATTGAAGGATAAGCAGTGTGATCACCAGGTAGAAGGGCATTCCAGGGAACAGCATGTACAGACATCCATGGGTACAGAGAGGTGTGTGTATGTGTGTGTTTCTGCAAAACAGCAGGGCTTGTGCAGGGAGCAGAGGTGGCTGGTATGGCTCCATTTATCCTGTTCACCCACTGTGTCCAGTGTGGGCCACTTCATCCCACTGGTCAAGCCCCACCATCCTCTGAGGTGATTTATAGGTGAGGAACCTGATGCTTAGAGAGGACAGATAACTTGCTTAAAGTCCCATAGTCAGTGACAGAATTCAGATTCAAACTCAAGTTCATCAGCTTCACAAATCTGTGCTCCTAACCACCAAGCTGAACTGCAGAACCAGCCCAGTCAGGTGGAGCAATTGAGCTGATCCTACAGGGATCCTGCCATTTGCACTGTGCCTTTAAGAACTCATCAGAGGGCTCAGCGCCTGTGGCTCAAGCGGCTAAGGCACCAGCCACATACACCTGAGCTGGCGGGTTCAAGTCCAGCCGGGGCCGCCAAACAACGACAGCAACCAAAAAATAGCCAGGTGTTGTGGCAGGCACCTGTGGTCCCAGCTACTTGGGAGGCAGAGGCAGGAGAATCCAGAGGCAGGAGAATCGCTTGAGCCCAGGAGTTTGAGGTTGCTGCTGTGAGCTGTGATGTTACAGTACTCTACCCAGGGTGACAGCTTGAGTTGGCTCTGTCAAAAAAAAAAAAAGAACCCATCTGAGCCTCAAATGTTCATTTTCTTAATGTTTGTCTTTAATTGCCTCACTTTTTAAAAACTTAAATTTATGTGACGCTTTTCTTGTATAATAGACATGGGAAGAAGTACACAAGTCAATTAGTTTTCATTCATGTAAAAAGGAGTAATTTCTCCCCAAGTCAAAACCAGAGTTTTATGAGCCCTTTAGCAGCCTCTTCCTAAGCATAACTCCACAGGTAAACACTCTTAGAGTTTTAGATTAGTTTTGCCTGCTTTTGAATTATATGTAAGTGGCACCATAAAGCCTTTTCTTTTTTTTTCCCCTTTCTTCTTCCTCCTCCTCCCCTCCCCCTTCTCCTTCTCCTTTTTCTTTCTCTCTTTCTCCTTCCATTCCTTCCTTCCTCCCTTCTTTTGCTTGACACTTGTATACTTTAATTCATTCTTACCTTTTTTTTTTTTTAACAGACCAAGTCATGCTATGGTTTCTCATCTGATCATATAAATTTTTCACCTTTTACAGTCCAACTCTTACTCTGTCGCCCACACTGGAGAGCAGTGTGGCTTGATCATAGTTCACTGTACATTTGAACTCCTGGGCTCAAACACTCCTTCCGCCTCAGACTCCCAAGTAGCTGGGGCTACAGGTGTGAGACATCCAGCCTATTCTTACTTTCACACAGCATTCAGTTCTGTGACTATGTCACAATGTATTTATCCATTATCCTGACTCACATACAGATTGTTTTTAGTTTTTGACTACTATGAATAAAGCTGCTTGCGAACATTATTGTGCATGATCTTTGATGAGCATCATGTACCCATTTCTGTTGGAATTTTACGAAGGTGTTCATTTCCTAGGTCATGGGAGTAGGAAAGATAGGTTTAACTTCCATGTACACAGTCAGTTTCCCAAAGTAGTTGTTACAATTTATATCCTCACTAGCATTAAATGAGAGTCCCGACTGCTCCACATCCTTGCCAACATTTGGTACCGTAAGATTTTTTCATTTTAGCCCTGGCAGGTGTACAGTGATATCATCTTGTGGTTTTAATTTGCATTTCTCTGATGACTAATGAAATTGAGCACTTTTCCGGCTGCGCCTGGCGCCGGTCCCATATACTGAGGGTGGCGGGTTTGAACCTGGCCCGGGCCAAACTGCAACAAAAAATAGCCAGGCATTTTGGTGGGCACCGGTAGTCCCAGCTACTTGGGAGGCTGAAGCAAGAGAATCTCCTAAGCTCAAGAGTTGGAGGTTGCTGTGAGCTGTAACACCACAGCACTCTACTGAGGATAATAAAGTGAGACTTCTGTCTCTAAAATAAATAAATAAATAAAATAAATTGAGCACTTTTTATGTTTATAGGCCACTCATATATCCTCTTGTGTAAAGTTTTAAGTCTTTTGCCTATTTTTCTACTTTTTAAAATTTCTATTGATAAGTAAGAGTTCTTTATGTATTTGGATGTTAATTTTTTTGATGAATATGTGATTTCAATATATTTATCTTTGCAAAATTTATTTTATAGAATGTTATTATCTTAACTAGAAATCCAATCTCACGTGATCGGTGCAGTGGCTCATGCCTGTGATCCATGCTAGCACTCTGGGAGGCTGAGGCAGGAGGATTGCTTGAGCTCAGGAGCTGGAGAGTTGCCTGAGCAGTTGCCTGCCTCCTGAGGCAGGAGGATTACTTGAGCTGAGGATTTTGAGTGAGCTGCAGTAAGCTATGATGATACCATCACACTCTAGCCAGGTGACAGAGGGAGACTCTGTCTCAGAAACAAACCAACAAACAAATCCCTCTCACCAATATCTCACATATCACGTTATAGTAAGTAATTGTAAAAAAAAAAAAATAGAATAAAAATAAGAAAACCATGTTATCTTTCCATTCTAGCTAGATATCTTTCTTGTTGGCTGACAGCTATGGCTGGAGTGCTGATTCCTGCAAAAAAGAAAGATTAGCAAGTGAAAAAGATGTTTCCTAATCCTTGGTGAAATCAGAAGGCTGGACAGAGTTAGAAAGAACCAACTTTCTCATCTTTCAATTCCTGGTTAATGATCACCCCAGGGTGCCCTGGTGCATGGTGTAGGAGAACCTTCCAGAATCATGTCTTGTGCCACTCACTGCATGAGTCCTACACTTCAGGAAATACAACTGGAATGTGGATGCAGTAAGGGCTTTAAGGTGGAGTTGACATAATGAGATTCACATTTTAGAACAATCAGAATAAAGGTGGAGGTGGGGAACCCTGCTCCTCTAAGGAGGAGTAGAGGAGGCCCAGGGCATAAGAGTAGAGGGATTAGACTAGGAATTAGCCAGAGATTGGAGTGGGGTGGGGATGAGAAAGATCGGAGGTGGAATCCGGGCAATGTAGTGACTGGTCGATGTGTTAAGAGAGGAGAAGGAGCCATCTGGGGTGACTTCAGGGTTTCCAAATTGGGTGATAGAGAAGGAGAAAAGTGGCAAAAGCAGGAGAAGGAAATCACGGAGGGTATATTGTATTTGAAGTGTTCACAGAGCCTCAGAGAGTCATTCATTCCTTTATCCATTCATTAATTTCACAAATATTTTCCTAGTATGTGTAGGTGCCAGGGCACTTTGGTCCATCAGACAGGCAAGATTCTCCTTGGATGGAGCTTAACGTTTGTGGGGAAGACAGCAATGGGAAGGATGGACAAAGACAGCAGGCAAAGCGTAAGCAGAGGGAGGTATGGTGGGGTTTGGGACCCGGCAGCACAAATGTGGCAGTTGACTGCCTGGGTGGGCGAACTTACCTGGGGAGGGAACAGAGTGAGCAGAACAGGGGAGGGCGCCTGTCAGCGCTCAGGGGCCTAAAGGGAAGGAGTGCTGGCAAAGAAAACCACCAGGGAGTTTCTGGGAAGGAGAGTTTCAAAGACGCGGCAGACAACCGACACCTTCACTCATGTATTCAATCAAACTTCTCTTGGTCCTGCCTGTGTGCCAGGCTGGCAACAAGAGATGGATGAGAAGTCTCTCAAGGAGCCATGTCTGTGGACCACAAATTATTAGGCAAGGCCGCAGGAGGGAGATTCTCTGAGGAAGTAACGTAACATACATGTGGGGGCACAGAAGATAGGGACGCGCATTGTTTTAATCCACAGGTCCGGGGGAGGGCTTCATGGAGGAGCGGTAGGAGGTAGAGAGTGGGCAGTGGTCATGGAGAACAGTGTGAGCAGGGACGAGAGCTGGCCGCGGAGGCCCTGGGGAAGCTCAGCACAGCATAGGGATGGATGGAGCCCAGGACCCATGACGAGCCGAGGATGTGAAGACTGTGCGGATAGTGTGCTGACTTTTGGAGGCCAAGGGCCTGCGGCTCAGCAACGTTCCACCAGGCGGATAGGAGCCAGGGCCGGCGGAATCCCAAGGTCCCTGGAGGGCAAGGCGTCCCTCTGCGGCCTCACAGCAGTTAGCAGATACCAGCACACAGCATGTGCCCACCCTGCACCCTTCACCAGTACGGAGGCCTGAGTGGGGGCGGGGGCGTCCGGGAAGGCGTCTTGCAAGGAAGTCTGAGGGAGGGGTCTAGGGAGAAAAGTGGGCAGAGAAGTGAGGGATGGGGAGAGTGGGAGGAGATGCCAAGGCCAGCCCTGTGGTCTGAGCTCAGAGCCATCCTTGAAGAGCAGCCTCAGGACCAATGAGGGCCTGCCTCTACCTGCCTGACCCCACCCAGTCCACCTACTCTTCTTGGCCCAGGCCTCTTGACGCCTCCTCCTTGAGTATAATACACAGCCTCATCCCGCAGCCTCGGAGCTCAGGGCTGGACTGAAATCTGAGTTTTGGGGTCCAGAGAGGGACAAGACTTAAGGGTTATCTTGGCCAATATGCACAGGGATCCAAAGCTCCCTCTCACCTGCCCTGGCGGTCCGACTTTGGCATCACCCGTTGGGCAAAAGGCCTCTGGCGCCCCCTACTGGCAGCTCTGCTTCGCGCCTCCCTATCTCTGCTTCAGTCCGGACCCGCGAGGCCCGAACACCTGGAGGGGGTGGGTCGGGATGCACGTCTGCTTTGTGGTATTTAACGGAACATCTGCAGCTTCCTAATTGGTCTCCTCCCTCCATCCTTCAGCCGCTGGTGGGAGAATCTCTTTAAAAGTGTAAGTAGGATTTGTACTAACCTGGATGGAGGTGGAACACATTATTCTTAGTGAAGCATCACAGGAATGGAGAATCCTATGTATTCAACTTTGAAATGAGGACAATTAATGACATGGTGGGGCATGGAGGAAGGGGAGACCAGACAGAGAAGGAGGGAGGGGGTGAGGGAAAGGAAAAGAAAAAAAAAAGGAAAAGAAAATAGTGACTAATTCTCACATAAATTGGATTTAATTTTGACCAAAGTACATTACTTAAACATTAATTTTTAATTCAACTTGTTAATGTGTTGTTTAGGATATTGCATCCTCATTTATAAGTGGAATATGTTTGTAATTTCCCCTTTAAAATAATATATTTTCTCCAATTTTAATATCAAGTGTATCCAGATTAAGTAGAATGA
>CAUYPK010128490.1:0-17935 GCA_963574355.1 Loris lydekkerianus
TCTTAGAATGGGTACAGATGAAACTTACTAAAGGCAGAATACAAATGTCTACATACAATAACTAAGAAAATGCCATGAAGGCTACGTTGAACAGTTTGATGAGAATATTTCAGATTGTATATGAAACCAGCATATTGTACCTCTTGATTGCACTAATGTACACAGCTATGATTTAACAATAAAAAAAAAAAACTCTGAAAATTCAGTGCTGTCATAGTTTGTTGGTGGTGCGATAGCAAATTACCTGAGACTCAGTAATTTATAAATAAGGGAAGTATATTTCTCACAGTTCCAGAGGCTGAGAAGTTCAAGATTAGGGTATTGGAGTTTCAGTGCCTGGTGAGGGTTCAGTGTCTGGTCTTGAACACTATACCCTCTTCAGGGATTGACTGGTGTGTGCTCAAATGGCAGAAGAGATGGAAAGGGGCCAGTAGGGCCTCACTAGTTCCTGCCCACCCTTTTATAAGGGCACTAATTCTATTCTTGAGGACTCTGCCCTCATGACTTAATCCCCTCCTAAAGGCCTCACGGCCTTAGTGATTAACTTTCAACACATAAGGCTGGGCATGGTGGCTCACACCTGTAATCCCAGCATTCTGGGAGGCTGAGGCAGGTGGATTACCTAGCTCAAGAGTTTAAGACCAGCCTGAGCAAAAGACTGTCTCTGCTAAAAGTAGAAAAACTACCTAGGGGTTGTGGTGGGCACCAGTAGTCCCAGCTACTCTGACTTGGGAGTCTGACTCAAGGAGATCACTTGAGCCCAGGAGTTTAAGGTTGCTATGAACTATTATAATAACACCAGGGCACAGAGTGAGAAAAATTTTCAACATATAAATTCTCAGGGACATTTAGACCATTGACTATAGTAAATGCCTCATAAAACAAAGGACTAATTCTTTTTTTTTTTAATTTAAACTTTATTCACATTGGGAGTACAATATTTAGGTTACATTGTTCTCACTTCCAGGGTAAAGTTCCATTTGTAGAAGAGCCCCTCACCCAGGGGGTGTGTTATACACCCTCACAATGTGCACAGTAGGTGAGATCCTGCCTCCTGCCCTCCCTCCTTCTTCCATACATCCTCCCCTCTACCCCCTCCCACTTCCCTCTACCCCCGAACTGGACTATAATAGTATTTTATACTTCTTAGGAACATGTGATTGTTTATATATTGATTTCATATTAGTATGGAGTACATTGGATTTATCTTTCCATTCTTGCAATACTTTACTAAGAAGAATATATTTCAACTCCATCCAGATAAATGTGAAAGATGTAAAGCAAAGGACTAATTCTTGCTTATTTTACACACACATGTATAGACTACAAAGTGCCTATATTGTTGCTCAAGCTTTGAGAAAGCTATAACTCTGCACCATGTATTGTTTCATCCTGGATTTTGATTGCAGGTTGAAAGAGCAAATCTTATGTGAAACTGCTCATTCTTATGGCAGAAGGGAGAGCTAGGGAGCTGCAAAAAATCGCAATGCCCCATAAGGCTTCTCAAAAAGACTTTGTATGTCATGTCCTCTCGTGCTCTATTAGCCAAAGCCTAACGTATGATTAAGTCCAGCCCAGGGGAAGGGGACATATACTCTCTCCACAGGAAGAGCAAGTTACACATACATGGAAGAAAATAGCAGGAAATAGGGGACAAAATACAATTTACCACACTGTTCCTCTGTCAGCTTAAAGCTTGAAGGTTCTGCAGAAAATTCCATTTTCTTACATGTCCCCAATATTTCAGAAACAATTGATTTCTTTAGAGATGAACACATAACCCAAACTTGGGCTTTTCGTTTTCTTTTTCTTTTTGTTTTTGCAGATTTTGGCGGGAGCTGGGTTTGAACCCACTACCCCCTGTATATAGGGCCAGTGCCCTACTCCTTGAGCCACAGGCGGCACTCTTCATTTTCATTTTCTTTTCTTTTTTTTTTTTTTTTTTTTTTTTGAGACAGAGTCTTACTTTGCCACTCTCGGTAGAGTGCCGTGGCGTTCCAGCTCACAGCAACCTCAAACTCTTGGGTTCAATGATTCTCTTGCCTTAGCCTCCCGAGTGGCTGAGACTATAGGTTCCTGCCACAATCCCAGCTACTTTTAAAGACAGCATCTGGCTCTTGCTCAGGCTCCTCTCAAACTTATGAGCTAAGCAATCCACCCACCTTGGCCTCCCAGAGTGCTAGGATTACAGGTATGAGCCACTGTGCCTTGCCTGGCTTTCCATTTTCTAACATTAATTGACAAAGAAAAAAGTAGACTCTGTGGTAGCCAAATTATTAATATAAGATATAAAACCTGGCTCAGTATCTGTAGCTCAGCATCTAGAGCCCCAGCCACATACACTGGAGCTGGCGGGTTCAAACCCCACCTGGGCCTGCCAAACAACAATGACAACTACAACAAAAAAATACCCGGGTGTTGTAGCGGGCGCCTGTGGTCCCAGCTACTTGGGAGGCTGAGGCAAACGAATCACTTAAGTTCTGGAGTCTGAGGGTGCTGTGAGCTGTGATGCTATGGCACTCTACTGGGGGCCACATAGTAAAACTGTCTAAAAAAAAAATAAATAAAAAAAAAAAGAAAGAAAGAAAACAATATTATTTACAGTAGCTACCCAAAAAAGAAAGGAAAGAAACATCAGATACCTAGAAATCAACCTAACCAATGCGATGAAGATCTCTACACAGAAAACTATAAAACATTGACATAAGAAAGGGAAGAGGGCACAAGTAAATTTTCCTGGATTATAAGAATTAATATTGTTAAATTACCACTCAAAGTATTTTTCAGATTTAATGCAATTTGTATCAAAATACCAATGATGTCCTTCACAGAAATAGAAAACCAATCCTAAAAGACTGAATAGCCAAAACAATCCTGAGCAAGAAGGCCAAAGCTGGAGGCATCACAATACCTGACTTCAAAATATGCTGAGAATCAATAGCAACCAAAACAGCATGGAACCTGCATAAACATAAAAACAGACACAAAGACCAATGATTGCCCAGGAATAAGTTCATGCACCTACATTAAACTCACGTTCCACAAACGTGCTAAGAACACACACTGGAGAAAAGACAGTCTTGTCAATAAATGGTGAAGTAAAGCACTCATTTCAATATTTGTGTAAGTCACAAAATACTTCATTGGTTATTCTTAGTAGTGACTATCACAGGTATGAAATTGATGGTTATAAAGGCACATTGAAGCTTAAGAGTTTTATCTAGCCATGGAATACTTTATTCAGCCATGAAAAGATGGAGACTTTACATCTTTTGTATTAACCTGGATGGAACACATCCAGGTGTTCCTGGATGGTGGAACACATTCTTCTTAGGAAAGCTCACAAGAATGGAAAAGGAAGAATCCAATGTACTCAATTCTAATACAAAGACAGTAGATGAGCTAATACAAAGGAAGGGGTGTAGGGGACTGAGGGAGCAGGGAGAGGGGAGGATGGAAGGAAATAAGAGCTTATGTGATCCTCCCGTCTCAGCCTCCCAGAGTGCTAGGATTACAGGTATGAGCCTCCATGCCTGGCCTCTTATCATAAATTAAAACAAGTTTAAAAAATATTATTTTTTTCAAATAACTGATAAATCTGTTACTTATTACCACACATAACGTATTTTTATAAAAAAAATAATTACATTAATAATTCAGTTGAATCGCCTGAGCTCACGGGTTTGAGATCACCCAGAGCAAGAGCAAAACCTCATCTCTAAAATTAGCTGGGCATTGTGGCCGGTGCCTGTAATCCCAGCTACTAGGGAGGCTGAGGCAAGAGAATCGGTTGAGCCCAAGAGTTTGAGGTTTCTGTGAGCTATGATGCCACAGCATTCTACCAAGGAGGACAAAATAAGACTCTGTCTAAAAAAAAAAAAATTACATTTTTCAAAACCAGAAAAAAGTAGAGAAAAGATTGACACTGTTTTACATCTTCAAATCTCTTTACTATCTAATCTAATTAAAAAAATACCTGGATATTCATATCTACTTCTGTTTCTATCAAAACATTGTATTTGTCAATATCGTCACCAATCTCATTGGAAATTCTCTGTTTTGGCAAGCCGTCAAGCTACAGTTGTAAATAAAAATTTTCCAAATTCTAACTTTTGCTTGAAAACTTTAATTTTATCATTGGCCACAGACACTGTCAGTTATTTCCCTAGAAATTACAGATTTACTTGGTTTATTTTCAGAAGAACATGTCTGCCAGATTGCTAAGTCTAAATAACCATAGTTTGTTCTCCAGTTATTCTTTTAAGTAAAAATGGAATGTCATGAAAAAAAGTGGCTAGTTCAGCATGTGATTCAATTATAAATGAACTTTGCCTCATGCTAGTATGCAGAAGTGCTTTATGCATGTTTCCTGTTTTATCACAAAGAATTTTTATTTTTGAGACCGAGTCTCGCTCTGTTACCCTGAGTAGAGTACCATGGCATCATAGCTCACAGGATCCTCAAACTCTTGGGTTCAAGTGATCCTCTTGCCGCAGACTCCCAAGTAGCTGGGACTACATGCACCTCCCACAACATCCGGCTAGTTTTAGAGATGGGTCTTCCTCTTGCTCAGACTGGTCTTGAACTCTTGAGGTCAAGCAATCCACCCACCTCAGCCTACCAGAGTGTCAAAGTGTAAAATGTAATATAAAGTTAGTAAATTTTAGTGTTTCATTAAAGACATTATCAAAGAAACAGCCATTTTCCCCTTGCAATTGTATAGCGGTGAAGAACACAGAAATTCCTGGTACAGTTGGTGCCACTGCTTTGATTGATGCTACACCACTGGCAATGTAACTCATCACACTGTTTTGCACTATCAATGCAAATGTGAATACAGTAAAAAAAAAAAAAAAGACTTTGTATTTTTATCAAAATGTTTTTGATCTCTTGGACCCCCTGAGACACTTTTTAGGGACTTTCAAGGATCCAAGGACCACACGTGGAGAACTGATGATCTAGAAGGTGAGCTCTATGAAAGCAGTGAGTTTTGTTCACTGTTACATCTTCAACACTGTTGTACATAGAACAGAGCTTGCCACCAGTTGATGATCCATACATATTTCCAAAATATATTAATAAAGCAAGAATAGATGGGAGATTAATCCTTTATGGAACACAGAATAGCAACTTAAAATGGATAGGTTTTACTACATCTTACTCAATAGTCAACCAACACATGCCACAAAAAGTTAATGAAATTCTAGTCTCACCTGGCCCAGTGGCTCACCCCTATAATCCCAGCACTCTGGGAGGGCAAGGTGGATGGATTGCTTGAGCTCAGGAGTTGGAGCCCAGCCTGGGCAAGAGCAAGACCCCAGCCCTAATTAAAATAGAAAAAACAAGCTAGGCATTGGGGCAGATGCCTATAGTCACAGCTACTCAGGTGGCTGAGGCAAGTTTCTCATGAGCCTACATATACCTGGGCTGGCGGGTTCAAACCAGCCTGAGCTAGCTAAACAACAGTGGCAACTGCAACAACAACAACAACAACAACAACAAACTAATGGGGCGTTGTGGCAGGCGCCTGTAGTCACAGCTACCTGGGAGGCTGAGGCAAGAGAATCACTTAAGCCTAAGAGTTTGAGGTTGCTGTGAGCTGTGATGTCACAGCACTCTACCAAAGGCGACATAATGAGACTCTGTCTCAAAAAAAAAAAAAAAAAAAAGAGTAACTCCTTCCTTTTTTCATAGAAGGGCAGAGCTAAAATGCTTTTAGAGATCATCTAGCCTGATTCCTCCCTTTATTTATTCATTTATTTATTTATTTATTTTAGAGACAGAGTCTATGTCACTCTCAGTAAAATGCTGTGGTGTCACAGCTCACAGCAACCTCAAACTCTTGGGCTTAAGCGATTCTCTTGCCTCAGCCTCCCAAGTAGCTGGGACTACAGGTGCCCACCACAATGCCCAGCTGGTTTTTTGTTGCAGATGTCATTGTTGTTTAGCATGCCCAGATCAGGTTCAAACCCACCAGCCGCAGTGTACCTGGCATCCTAACCACTGAGTGTAGGTGCTGAGTCCAATTCCTTCATTTTTAGAAATGAGAAAACTAAGCAGCCTGGAGGGAGGCTGCTGAATGACTGGCCCAAAATCACTAAGTTAGTGACAAGACTAAAATACGTAATCTTTTAGATTTTCTCTTATAAATAGCAATGATAGGAATGTATTTCTCCTTTAGGAGATTGGCCAAATAAGTTCAGAGTCAAAATTCTTAAACCACTTCATGGACTTAGAACAGAAGAGGAGCCTGAAGTCAAAGGACAGAATACCTAAAGATAAATAAAGGGCCTGGTAGGGCACCTTGCTCCTCTCCCAAACAACTCACGCTATATAGATGCAAAGATTGCAGAGAGAGGCAGGATTGTTCCATGGAGCAGGGGAGAGGAAAAGAGTCAGGCTTGATGGGCATGGTGGCTCACGCCTGTAATCCTAGCATTCTGGAAGGCTGAGGCAGGTGGATTGCTTGAGCTCAAGAGCTTGAGCGAGGGTTGTGACAGGCACTTGTAGTCCCAGCTACTTTGGAGGCTGAGGCATGAGGATAGCTTGAGCCCCAAAATTTGAGGTTGCTGTGAGTTCTGATGATGCCACAGCATTCCAGCCTGGGTAATAGAGTGAGACTCTGTCTCAAAAGAAAAAACAAAAAGATCACGCCTATAATCCTAGCATTCTGGAAGGCCAAGGCAGGTGGATTGCCTGAGCTCACAAGTTCAAGACCAACCTGAGACGTAAGTAACCTGGTGGATTTGAGCTGCACCGAGAGAGAAGGTTGAAGAGTATGAGATCTCATCTCTAAAATAGCTGGGCACTGTGGCCAGCGCCTGTAGTTCCAGCTACTTGGGAGGCTAAGGCAAGAGAATCTCTTAAGCCTAAGAGTTGGAGGTTGCTGTGAGCTGTGATGTCACAGCACTCTACCAAAGGTGACATAGTGAGATTCTTTCTCAAAAAGAAAAACCACAACAGAGAAGAATATTTTTGGCATTTTTCACTGGCAAAGTATTGGTATGTTGTATGGAATTGTTCTGCACACTGCAGGATATTTACCATTCATATCCTCTGCCCACTAAATGCCACTAAATCCCTAAGTCACTGTGACATCTGAAAATATCATGCACATTTCCAAATGCCCACTAGGGGGCCTGCATCACCCTTACTTACCATTTATGGCATATTTGCTGATAAACACATCTGCTGATGTTAGTGGGATGCAATTCAGAGATCATAATCAGTCTTTCTCTTCTTCACTAGTTTTTTGGTTCTCCTCCCCACCACAAGCCTCCCTCAATAGCAATCGTTACTTTGGGGTGAGAATGACAAAGCTGATGACAGAGAAAACATCTAAGTTTCTGAACGCAATTTTAAAATCAAAGGTGAAACAGTAAGCTTTTTATTGTAAGGGTTAGATTTCTTTCTTTTCTTTTCTTTTCTTTCTCTCTCTCCTTTCTCTTTCATTCATTCTTTCTTTCTTTTCTTTCTTTCTCTCCTTTCTTTCCTTTCTTTCTCTTTCTCTCTATCTCTTTGACACAGTCATACTCTGTGCCCTGTGTAGAGTGCCCTGGTGTCATAACTCAGAACAACTTCAGACTCTTGGGCTCAAGTGATTCTCTTGTCTCAGCCTCCCAAGTAGCTGGGACTACAGGTGTCCACCACAACGCCTGGCTATTTTAGAGACCAGGTCTCACTCTGGCTTAGGCTGGTCTCAAACCTGTGAGCCCAGGGCTATCCACTCACCTTGGCCTCCTAGAATTGCAGGAGTGAGCCACTTGGCCTCAAGGGTCAGGTTTCTTGAGAGAAGAAACAAGTATTCAGAGCTCTAAATGAGTGAAGAGTTTAGAAGACTCAGGTCAGAGCAATTACCATACACCAAAGGGTTTATGAAGTTGTCTACTAAAAAGAATAAAAGTTTGAACTGTTAGAAGGAGGAAGAGAGTGTGTGAGTAGAATGGAGATGCTGGTAGTTGCCCCCCAACATAATGGTAACATCCCTCTCCTCCCCACTCTCCTGAGTTGGCTAAGAGGATCGGAAATTCCCTGGGGGGGGGGGAGTCAGAAAGGAATTTAGAGCAGAGAGGGTCTTAACCTTGCTTCCAGCAGGCCTCACTGACAAGGTCCTGCTCACCACAAAGCTTAGGCAGGTGAATGACACACCCCTTTCACCCTCAAGGATACTGAGCAGCCAACCATTTTCTGAGCCCCCAAAAGCAACACAGAAGTGGTTAAAAGTGGGATGACAGAATGGGAGGGGACTTGGAATCAGGGTGAACCTGGTAGATGTGGCGCCACAAGAAATGGGGCCGACCACTAAAGACTAGAGGTAATGGCCCATTTCAACACATCCTGGGCCAGGTCCCTTCAAGGTCAGTACAACATAAACCCCTCCCCCAAAAACAGGAGAAGAAAAGGAAAGATGGGCAAAACCTTGAATCAATTCAGTTTAAATCCATAAATTGCAAAGCTCATGAAGAATATCAAATTTTAGGCTCTTAGGAGTGTTTTACCCCATTTTCTGTTGCTTATAACAGAATACCTGAAAATGGATTATTTGTTGTTGCAAAATTTTATTTTTAACCTCACGCCTATAATCCTAGCACTCTGAGAGGTAAAGTTGGGAGGATCCCTCAAGGCAAAGAGCTCAAAACCAGTCTGAACAAGAGCAAGACCCCATCTCTACAAAAAAGTAGAAAAATTAGCCAAGGGTAGTGGAGCACACCTGTAGTCCCAGCTACTCAGGAGGCTGAGGCAGGAGGATCACTTGAACCCAGGAGTTTGAGGTTGCTCTGAGGTACAATGAAGTCCTTGCACTCTAGCCTGGCAACAGAGTGAGACCCAGTCTAAAAATTTAAAAAAAAAAAAAAAAAGAAAGTTTATTTCTTACAGTTCTGGAGTTTGAGAAGTTCAGGGTTGAGAGGCTGCATCTGGGGAGCACTTCCTACTGATAGGAACTCCCTGTAGAGTCCCCAGGCAGTGCAGCACATCACGAGATAAAGGGAATGAGCATGCTGGCTCATGTCTCTTCCTCTCCTCTTCTTCTAAAGATACCAGCCCCTGGTTGGTTGAGGTGGTTCACGCCTGTAATCCTAGCACTCTGGGAGGCCTAGGTGGGTGGATTACTTGAGCTCAGGAGCTCCAGCCCAGCTCTGAGCAAGAGCAAGTCCCCATCTCTACTAAATGTAGAAAAAGTAGCTGGTCATGGTGGCACATGCCTGTAGTCTTAGATACTTGGGAGGCTGAGGCAAGAGGATTGCTCAAGCCCAAGAGTTTGAAGTTGCTGCGAGTATGATGCCACCGCACTCTACCTAGGGAGACAGAGTGAGATTCTGTCTCAAATAAAACAGAATAAAAAGTCATATGCATTTTAAAATCAATGATATATTTACTATTTTGTGCAAGTACAGTTTAAAAATTAACTGTCACAAAGAAAACAACAACAGCTTAGACCTTAGAAGATGTTTTCTTGAAACATCTTCCAAAACATCACAGTTCCTAAATTGAGAACCATAGTATAAATTCAGAAAGAGAAATTCCACCTGAGATTTGACTAAGTAACTAGGAACAAATAATTTTCTCTTCATGCATGCTATTGTAAAGGGTTTTATTTTTTTTTTTCTAATCTAGATGTCACTACCTTCAGATTTTAAATTCTGTATACATACAGAGTATCCACCTCTTTGGATATGACCCAAATGGGTATTTTCTCTCATTTCACACACTCATTCTAAGTAAGCCTGGATTTTATCTCCTTAGTTTGATACTGGTGAGAAGCTCAGATTTTATGTTAGTAAAAATAATAGAATTTTAATTTTAATTTGTTCTCAAAGAATGCCAAAATAGTCTGGAAGAAATCTATACCCACAAGAAAGTCTTAAACTTTTATAAGCATATAATCAGATCTTCCCATCTTTCAGGGGGACCATTCGGTAAATTCTGTTTTATATTATAAAAGAGCAAAGTGACTAGGTTTTAATACACTTCTAGTGTCCTATAAAATTTCATGTTATCTTTATTAAATACGTAGATTTTAAAGAGCAACCTCCATACTTCAGGTTAAACTAATCAATACCAAAAGAATGTGCTGAAGTCAGTCCCTTTTACTGCACACCTGACACCTTTTGTGGTTACATATTGTTACTCAATTCATGAAAAAAAAATCTATAAGCTTAGCTTTCAAGTTACTTCTGATGGGCATGTGGTTCATTCTTTTGCTTAGGAGCTTTATATTCTGGCTTTTTGTTTGTTTTTCTTTGCTGTGAAAATGAATGAATTGGTAGCCCAAATAGTATCTGCTTTAGTTGTGTAATGAATAAAAACAGAAGATTTCTTACACTTTGTATCATATTAATGTCTTCTCTGTGTAAACAGCTGAGGCCTAAATAGAATGGAAAAACAGTTGTGGCTTCAGAACTTCTTTCTTCTTTCCATCACCTCATTTGGTAAGTAAGAAGATACACATAACAGAGATTTCTAAGACCTGACCTAAGCTCAACATTTAAAGTTCAAGAAAAGGGGCAGCACCTGTAGCTCAGTGGGTAGGGCACCGGCCCCATATCCTGAGGGTGGTGGGTTCGAACTCAGCTGCAGCCAAATTGCAATAAAAAATAACCAGGCATGTGGCAGACGCCTATAGTCCTAGCTCCTCGGGAGGCTGAGGCAAGAGAATTGCCTAAGCCCAGGAGTTGGAGGTTGCTGTGAGCTGTCACACCACAACACTCTACTGAGGGCAATAAAATAAATAAATAAATTTCAAGAAAAATCTGAGTTAAAAACTGGACATTATACACTGAACAGGACAAGCACCTTCTTCTTATACTTGAAACTATTTTTTCAGCCAGGCCTGGTGGCTCACAGCTGTAATCCCAGCACTCTGGGAGGCCAAAGCAAGTGGACTGCTTGAACTCAGGAGTTTGAGACCAGCCTGAGCAAGGGCAAGACCCTGTCTCTAAAAAATAGCAGGCATTGGGTAGCACCTGTAGTTCAGTGGATAGGGCGCCAGCCACATACACCTAGGCTGGTGGTTTGAACCCAGCCAAGGCCTGCTAAACAACAATGACAATTGCAACAATAAAAACTTGCCAGGCATTGTGGCAGGTACCTGTTGTCCCTGCTACTTGGGAGTTTGAGGCAAGAGAATCACTGGAGCCCAAGTGTTTGAGGTTCCTGTGAACTGTGATGCCACAGCACTCTACCTAACGCAACATAGTGACAACTGTCTCAAAAAAAAACAAAAATAGCCAAGGGTTATGGCGGGTACTTTTAGTACTAGCTACTTGAGAGGCTGAGGCCAGAGAATCCCTTGAGCCCAAGAGTTAGAGGTTGCTGTGAGCTAGGAGGCCACAATACTCTATCAAGGGCAACAAAGAGAGACCATGTCTCCAAAAAATAAAAAAAAAGAAAAAGAAACAACTTTCCCAAACAAGCTAAAACTGATAGGAAGCTCTTAGGAAACTCTTTTCAGTCATTGCAAAAAAAGTAGTTCAACCCATCCTAATCTGGCAAAGACTTAAAGATCCTAAGGTCTTAAAAGCATTGTGGGAGTATCTCCTTCCCCCTGGACTCCCCCTTATTTGCTAAGTATGCTGTATGAGAATGTTTTGTTGTTTTTTTTACAACAAATTCAGAGTTAAAATTTCTTTTTATTCTTGTGATCTACTTAGTGCGTACCATTTGCAGCCTGTGAAAGAGACGGTTGCTTAAGTTGATACTGCGGAAGGTTACAGGAAGCGTTGATTAGAATTTGTACGTTTGTTCCAAGTTAGTGAATTCCAAGCAGGTTTGCTAATGGGAAGTCATGGCTCTTCCACGAGTGTTCAGCTCTGGATCATGGCCACCTCTGTGTCATTCCTATGCAATGACTGCTGTTAATACTCCAGTCCATATGCTTCCAGTCTGTTCTTGTCTTCATATGTATTTTTAATTTCCAAAGTTGATCTCATAGTGTACTTGCTATTTCATAATCATTTTTCACTAACATTGTGCAATGTTTAAAAAAGCCATGTTCAACCTTGTAAAATTATCCATTGTCTAATTGTAACATAATTTATTAGTTTCCTATTGTTGTACCCTTAGGCTATCTCCAATTTTTGCCTATTAGAAGTGTTGTTGTGATTAATATCCTTGAACTCAAATCTTTGTGTATATCCTAATTATTTCCTATAAATAAATCCTAGAATAAATATTAGTGGATTGAGGGTGGTATCTGGAGCTCGGTTGGAAGGGTGCTGGCCACATACACCCAGGCTGGTGGGTTCAAACCTAGCCTGGGCCAGCTAAAAACGACGACAACTGTAACCAAAAAAAAAGCCAGGCATTGTGGCGGATGCCTGAAGTCTCATGCCTGCTTGGGAGGCTGAGGCAAGAGAATCACTTAAGCCCAAAAGTTTGAGGTTGCTCTGAGCTGTGACGCCACAGAGAGTGACATTGTGAGACTCTGTCTCAAAAAAATAGATAAATAAATAAATTAGTGGATAGAATGGTAATATTTTTATGATTATTTTAATATAACCACTGGAAACAATTTTGTATTTATGTATACACTGCATTTTGAAAAATTAATATGAAGGGCAATGCCTGTGGCTCAGGGAGTAGGGCACTGGCCCCATACACCCAAGGTGGTGGGTTCAAACCCAGCCCCAGTCAAACTGCAACAAAAAATAGCCAGGCATTGTCTGGCTATATAACACAACTTTTTTAAAAAAGTTACATAAACATACATTCATTTAATTTTTATTTATTTTCTTTTATTTAGAGACAGAGTCTTACTTTTGTCGCCCTTCGTAGAGTGCTGTCGTGTTACAGCTCACAGCAACCTCCAGTGCTTGGGCTTAGGCAATTTTCTTGCCTCAGCCTCCCAAGTAGCTGGGACTACAGGCGCCCGCCACAACGCCCGGATATTTTGTGGTGCAGTTTGGCCAGGACCAGGTTTGAATACACCACCCTGGGTATATGGGGCTGGCGCCCTACTTACTGAGCCACAGGCCCCACCCCTGAAAACATAACTTTGGGGATCATTAGTATATATGTGCTATTTGAAGGGAGAAGACCTGGTGAGATTTGCAAGGAAGTGAGTACAGACAAGACGGCAGAGACTGGAAGGAGGAGCGTCCCGGCCTACGACCACTTAGCTATGAACCAGGCACTGTTCACGTGCTTTGTGTATAGGTTACTTCTCTAATCTCCAGAGCAATTCAATGAAAAAGCATAATTTCTTTTCTTTTTCCTTCCTTTTCTTCCTCCCTCCCTCCCTCCCTTCCTTCCTTTCTTGTTGAGACAGAGTCTCACACTGTTGTCTGCATTAGAGTACAGGACAGGGTAGTAGCCTAGCTCACTCCAACTTCAAACCACTGGGTTCAAGCCACCCTCCTTCATCAGCCTCCAGAGTAGCTGGCACTACAAGCACTGGCCACAATACCTGGCTAGTTTTTAAGGTTTTTTTTTTCTAACTTTAGTAGAGATGGGGTCTCACTCTTGCTCAGGCTTGTGTTAATCTCTTGAGCTCAAGTGATCCTCCCACCTCAGCCTGCCACAATGCTAGAATTACAGGCCGAGCCACACCCGGCCAGAGGTACAATTCTTATCTCATTTTATAGAGAAGGAATCAGAGGCACAGAAGAATTCTCAGCAAATGGAATAACTACCTCATGACATGAATTGATAAATACATTTTAGTCCTCTTATTGAATAATGAAAATGTATTCTGAGTAAGTCACGTAAAATTTTTTTGCGCAGGTTTTATCCAGCATGTCTCAAAAATCTTAGTAGTACTGGAAAAGATTTCAGTTATATTTTAAAGAATCAGAATGACTAATCTGTTCAAAGGTGCTTTTCTTTTCAGCTGACAACACTTTCTAGGAAAGAACATTATAGAGAGTGAAAAAAAACCTTGTTTTTAAATAAGAAGAGAGCCATTTTCAGTGTCCTATCTTTTTTTTTTTTTTTTTTTAGAGACACAGTTTCACTTTGTCACCCTCAGTAGAATGCCATGGCATCACAGCAACCTCAAACTCTTGGGCTCAAGCAATTCTCTTGCCTCAACCTCCCAAGTAGCTAGGACTAAAGGCGCCTGCCACAATGCCCGACTGTTTTTCTGTAGCAGTTGTCATTGTTGTTATAGCTGGCAGGGGCTGAGTTCAAACCCGCATTGGTGTATGTGGCCTGTACCCCCTACTTGCAGAGCTACAGGCACCTCCATTCCTTCCTGCTCCCCTTTCTTCCTTCCTTTCTTTTTGACAAGGTCTCACTCCATCACTCAGGCTGGAGTATAGTGGTGCAGTCATAGCTCACTGCAACCTTGTGTTCAAAGTATCTTAAAGATACTGTCTTTATTGCTTTCATGAGTCTCAAGAACCATGTGTTCTCTAACTATATTTAAGGAAGGGAGAGATGAGTCAACCAAGGGAAATTGTCATCACTACTAACCACCCCACCTCAGAACTTCTCAACAGGACAGTTTTTAAAGCTATGCCTTGCCCTTAACAGAAATGTGCACCAGACAGGGAAAAACACAAAGCATTATGGTGGGTTAATCATTACAGGCTTCTAGGAAAAAAATATTTCAAATTGTCCCCTTGGTACCATGGAGATTTTTACACATTAAAACAAGGGGGCAGGATATGTGAATTTGCAGTGTGCTCTTCTGCCCTCTCTTCTTCCTTGGGAAAAAGGTTAATGTAAAAGAGGAGGTGGAAAAGGAGAACTTGCAAGATGTTTTTTCAGGTAGGTCAATGTTGGGGAAAAGGACAAATGGAAGATGAGGACTGTGGAAATAAAATTATCACTGCCAGTACCCCTAAGAAAGCCTTTATATACCTTTGGTGTTCCTGCAACTCAGGTTAAAATACTGTTGTTCTAAATAATCTCAATATAGGGCAGTGCCTGTGGCTCAAAGGAGTAGGGCGCTGGCCCCATATGCTGGAGGTGACGGGTTCAAACCCAGCCCTAGCCAAAAACTGCAAAAAACAAACAAAAAAACCCCACACACAATCTCAATAGAGAGGTTAAAGGGGGTTTGAGGATGGGGAGAGAGTAGGGACTGCAGAGGCATTCCTGTACTGAACACAAAATATGAGACAATGGATAGATGTGTACATTGACCTCAACATTCCAGAGCAGTGTGACCCTTGAATAATAATACCAAGAAAAGCAGAATCTAGAATGAGTTTTAAAAAGGTGTGAAAAATATTAAGAAAATTAAAAGGGAATATTTTAAAGTCGTTCATGGCATGAAATAAAACAAAAAGACCCTGTTTGGGAAAGATGATGCAATATTGAAAAGATAACAGAGAAAGCAGAACTAAGCAGTTCCTTTTCCTCCATTCTTCTCTCCATAACCACCTTCAAGAGGAAAGGGTAAAAGAGGGACCTAAATCCAAGAAAGGTAAGAAATAAGTAGAGGGACTGCACCGCCAGCACCAGTCGTGCGAAGGTGATCCAGGAAATATCTATTAAGAAGGCTTTGATTCGGAAGAAGATGGCGGACTGAAGCCAGCTTTCCACAGAGGCTCCCATCCAGAAGGAGAGTTAAGGTACGAGAATTTAGAAAGTAACCTGGTGGATTTGAGCTGCACCGAGAGAGAAGGTTGAAGAACACACATCAACCCCGCTGAGGTGAGCTGCGACCACAAGGACACAAACAAACAAACTGGCAGAAATCAAAGGCCCTCCCACTACACTCCACGGGACAGACCTTCTAAAAACTGGATTTACCTCCCCTACTAGGGTGCCATGGTGTTCTCCTGACAGGCATAAAACTGTATAAAACTGTAAATATCCTTTGCCTGCAACTCTGAACTCCCAGCACTACCCAACACTCCCCTCCACTCACACCGAGGTCTGGAGGCCTGTCCCCCAGGAGTTCAGATTCTTGGGTGATTTCTCAAGGGGTGTGGATAGTGCCTGAGCTGCAGCTGGTCAGCACTCACTCTGGGGCACAGGAGTGAGGAGAGGACAGTCGGCTGAGGGGGAGACATGCCAGGGCAGCGCTTCCCTGAGATGTGGTGCAGCAGCCCTCCTTGGGCAGCAATATGGCCAGGCAGAAAACTGTGTGAAACTGTATCTCCCCTGCTTGCAACACTGAGCTCCTAGCATTCCCCTCCACTCTCACTCTGAGGTCTGGGGGCCTGTCCCCCAGGAGTCCGCATTCTTGGGTGATTACTCGTGGGGTGAAGACAGTGCCTGAGCTGCACTGACTCTGGGAGATGGGAATGAGGAGCGGATGCTGCTCCAGAGCAGCGGTTCCCTGGGATGCAGAGTGGCGCCTGTCTTCTGGCAGTGGTACGGCCAGGCATAAAACTGTGTGGAACTGTGTGTGCTCGCTACCTGCAGCTATGGGCTCCCAGCACTCTCCTCCACCTCACTCGGAGATCTGGAGGCCTGTCCCCCAGGAGTCCAGATTCTTGGGTGATTTCTCGTGGGGCATGGACAGCGCCTGAGCTGCGCTGACTCTGGGGCATGGGAGCGAGGAGAGGATGGTCAGGTGGGAGGAAGCCACACCGGAGCGGCAGTTCCTGGAGGCGGATCAACAGCCATTTTTTTTTAATAGCAAAATGGCTCACTCCTGGATATTCTGAAGCCACACCCCCTGTCTCCACAGGCAACCAGAGGAGCCCACCGGAGAGTAAAGGATTTGCCTGAGGCGACTCACAAACCTGGGAAGCTTCCAGGGCAGGGCCGACTCAGACAGGTAACCGAATACAAACCTCCAGCAGCAAAGACAGGATGTTGAAACTCAGAACAGCTTCTCTTCTGCAGGTGAATTTAGCAGGAACAGAGACAGAATCCTGCAAAGTTGTTCTGTTCTGTTCTGTTTCATTCTGTTCTGTTCTGTTCTGTTCTGTTCTATCCGTAGCATTAATCAGGGGTGGGCCTGGGCCTGAATGAACACCCCCAAACCTTCATCAAGTACCCGAGGATGTCAGGCCTCACCTCCTCCTGCTAGATAGCAGCAGAGTACAGAGGCCTGGCAGATTTCCTTGCGATTCAGGTGCAAACCTCTGGAGTATCTGTTCACTACAGGCAACTGGGTCAGCCATCTGCAGGGATATCAGTGACTGGGTCCGACAGAGGGGCAAGGTTGGGAAGGAGGCATCAACCTTCCCAGACTGATGTATTTGCTGGGTGGCTTCTCCTGACTACACGCAGTACTGGAGCAAGTCATATCAGAGTAGTCACCAGACCCCTGTGATCCAGTTCCCAGAGACCTCTTGAACTCTCCCACCCAAGACAGGTGCTGACTGAGACAAGTGACTTGGACCTTTTGAACTGAACCAATAGACTGAGGACTTTTCAGGTGGTGCCCTGGGTGTGCGGTTGTAGGAAAGTTTGATTTTCCTTTTCCAATTGTTGCCAGTGGGGTCGGGGTGACTTAATTACTGGTTTTTCTCCACAGCTGAGACTTCACCCAGAGTAAATGTTTCACTAGGGTCAAACAGAAACCAGCTGAAAACAAGACAGAACCACTTAGCCCCACCACACCAGACAGGGCCCCAGTTTCTCAGGCCACAACACTGTACGGGCCCTCGACAAAGCCCCAGTGGAAAAATCAAAGGAAATAAAATAACCGTGGGGCGGAATCAACAGAAAAACTCTGGTAACATGAATAACCAGAATAGATCAACCCGCCCAAGGAAAGATATGGCAGATGTAATTGAAGATCCCATTCACAAACAACTGGCTGAAATGTCAGAAATCAAATTCAGAATTTGGATTGCAGACAAGATTATTAAAATGGAATTAGGAATTCGAGGTGAAATTCAAAAGTTGTCTCAAGAATTTAATAAATTTAAAGACAAAACTACCAAAGAGACACACTGAAGCAAGAATTTGCAGCCCTCAAAGATATGAAAAATACAGTAGAATCCCTCAGCAACAGAATGGAGCAAGCAGAAGAAAGGATTTCTGACATTGAAGATAAAGCCTTTGAATGCTCCCAAACTCTCAAAGA
>CAUYPK010128493.1:0-30090 GCA_963574355.1 Loris lydekkerianus
ATATAAATGTCTTAACACAATAACTAAGAAAATGCCGTGAAGGCTATGTTAACCAGTTTGATGAAAATATTTCAAATTGTATATAAAACCAGCACATTGTACCCCATGATTGCATTAATGTACACAGCTATGATTTAATAATAATAATAAAAAATAATAATAATCAGAATTCAAAGAGAAAATGCTTTACTGTATTTAGTATGCTGGATTAATAAGTACTTAACCTCTAGTCTTTACTGAGAAAAATAATACAAGCTACTGCTGGTTAAAAAATAAAATAAAAATAAAAATAAAGAATGTCCTGTTGTTATCTATAAGAAAATGAGGGTAGCTCTGACATGCTGACTCATCCTTTAATCTCAGCATTTTTGAGGCCAGGTTGGGAGGACAACTTGAGGCCAGGAGTTTCATATCAGCCTGGATAAACTAGTGAGACCCCATTTCTACAAAAAAATTTTAAAAGCATCCTGGCAAGGTGGTGTGTGCCTGTAGGCCCAGCTACTCTGGAGGCTATGGCAGGAGGATCACTTGAGTGCAGGAGTTCAAGACTGAGTGATATATGCTCAGGCCACTTCACTCCACTCCACGCTGGGCAACCAGGGGTCCTGAAACTGCAGCCTGTGGGCCACATGAGGCAGTGTGATTGTATTTGTTCTCATTTTGTTTTTTTACTTCAAAATAAGATATGTGCAGTGTGCATAGGAATTTGTTCATAGTTTTCTTTTTAAACTATAGTCCGGCCCTCCAAAGGTCTGAGGGACAGAGGATTGGCCCCCTGTTTAAAAAGTTTGAGGATGCAACTGACCAGAACCTTTGTCTAAAAAAAGGGAGAAAAAATTCCAGACATGGTGGCTCATGCCTATAATCCCAGCACTTGGGATGCCAAGACGGGTGGATTGCCAGAGCTCAAAGATTCGAGACCAGCCTGAGTCAGAGCAAGAACTTATCTCTAAAAATAGCCAGGTGTTGTGACAGGTATCTGTAGTCTCAGCTACTTGGGAGGCTGAGGCAAGTGTTTGGGGTTGCTGTGAGCTATGATGCCATGGCACTCTACCAAGGGTGATAAAGTGAGACTCTGTCTCAAGAAAAAAAAAAAAAAAAAAAAAAAGAAGAGAAAAACACTGCATATTCTCACTTATAAGCAGGAGGTAAACAATGGGTATATATGATCATAAAGTTGTATAATAGACTTTGGAAACTAAGAAAAGGGGAGGGTTGGAGATGGGTGAGAGACCAAAAATTACTCATCTGGTACAATGTACATTATTCTAGGGATGGAGACACTAAAAGCCTTGACCTCACTATTTTCTAATCCTTCCTTGTAACAACACTTAGACCTCCTCCTCAATCTATTGAAGTGAAAATAAAAGAAATGAAGAAGAGTCTTTGTGTTTCATTCATCATAAAATTTGAATAGTTTGAAAATTTATTATAATTGTATAACCAGCAGTGCTTCATGTTTTCTGTCACTTTCAGCTCTAGCTATATATACACATATAACATATTATTGTGATCACATTATATTTCAAAATATTTTTAAAATATAATTTAAAAAATTATAAAAAATATAATTTTATATAAAATTATAAAAAATATAATTTTATATAAAATTATAAAAAATATAATTTTAAAAAATATAATGTTTTAATTTCAAAATATTAGGGAGTACATATGTTTTGTTATGTACTTGTCTTTTGACAAATTGAATCAAAGTTTATAAGTGTACCCTTCACCCAAATAGTGTGCACTGTACCCAATAGGTGTCAGTTTGCCCATCCCCTTTTACCCCCTTGACCCCCAAGCTAGATTTTCATTGAGATACACTTTCATATGTGCATTTAAGTTTTGATCTCTTTGTTCCAATTTGGTATTCACCACATGTTTTTGTTTCTCCATTTGTATAATGTTTCATTACAAGAATTGTTTCCAGTTCCATCCAGGTTGTCACAAAATATACTAGAGTGCCATTTTTTATGGCTGAGTAATACTCCACAGTTTGCATATACCACATTTAGTTAATCCATTCATGTATTGGTGGCCACTTAGGTTGTTTCCACATCTTTACAATTGTGAATTATTCTGCTACAAACATTCAAGTGCAGGTGGACTTTTTATAAATAATCTTTTTTCTTTTGGGTATATACTCAGCAGTGGGACTGCTGGATCAAATGGTAGATCTACTTTTTATGTTCTTTGAGGTATCTCTACACAACTTGCCATAGTGGTTGCACTAATTTTTAGTTTCACCAACACATGTTAGAGTTCTTTTCTGTTGGCAACAATGCCAGCATCTGTTGCTCTAGGACTTTATGATGTGAGCCACTCTCAGTGGAGTTAGGTGATATTTCAATATAGTTCTGATTTTTCATTTCCCTGATAATTGGAGATGTAGACCATTTTTTCATGTGTTCATTGGCCAGTAGTATGCCTTCATTAGAAAAGCTAAATTACATTCATCTAAGATAGACTTATTATCGAGACAGTTATCTTATGAAAATGTTACTTACCTAGAGCAAATGTTTTTTATTCTTATATGTATTAAGTATAGATTACCATGCAATACAAATCTCTTTGGACTATACTATATATGACTACAATGTATAGAAAATTTTTATAATTTAAAATTATCCTGGTATGGAGACAATACTATGTCATTCTGACTTGATTGTCTCCATTTGAATGCTTGTGAGAACTTATATATTATTTCATCAATTTCAATCAAAAACAATTATCTTTCTTGAGTTTTCACACACAAGGCTGGACCTTATTCTTTTACGAAGATCCTATAATTGTAATGACATTTCAAGTTTTTTTTTTTTTAAGTATAATAAATATTTTTCCCATTCTAAAGTATTTTGTAATGTACCTTTAATCCAAGGTAAAAAAGGTTTATCTTTAGTTCTTTTATCGGATGTAACTAAGTGTAACTATGAATGATGATAATATATTTTCAAAGTTTGACAAGCACCACTGACTGCCATTTTGTAAAAGACTGGTTATTTGACTATTCTCTTATAAAGTACTTTCAGATTCCTAGAGAATTCATTTAAAAAATGGTTAATTACCTCTATAATTAAAAAGTTGATAATAACAAATGCAAAGATTTGACACCCTTGTAAGATTTCTATTGTATAAAAGTCTTTTTTTGTTTGTTTGTTTGTTTTTACACTATATGTCATAAAGATGATGAAAGAAAGCCATTCAGACTTGCCATGACTTGATGATGAGTAATTGCAAATAATTTAAGTCAGGTCATCGGACAGCAATATGTGTGAGGTCAGAATATTGACTTTTGGAAGGGTGGAAAAGATTTCAATGTTTAGCTTTGGTGGAAGAAGATCATAATCTTGTGTGTAAAAGTGTTCATTCATTTTCTCACTTGCACTTTCTCTTTTCCTCTCTTGCATGTTATCTTTCCTTCCCTACTTTGTGCAGCACGTGAACAACCTCAAGATCATATTTCAAATGTGATAGGCATAATTTTTCAAGGTAGGCCAAGTTCAACTTGCATTCTCTCCTTTTCTTTTAGGTTACCACATATGCAGTACAAAGTAACCTTTAAAAATACCAGTTTATCTACACAATTTCCAAATAGCTCTGTGTTTTGTTCTTACAAGACTTCAAGTACTATTGGTTTATAAGACTACCCTTTCCTCCCATAAATGCTTAGGTGTTTTCTGAGCTACACATTTGTCCCTGAAGAAAAAAAGTATGAATTACCATCTAATGCACATTAATGTGTGTATTTCTATATTTTTAGGTAATATACTCCATCCAAAGTATGGCATATGGTGTCTATCTGTAATGCACTCCCTTTTCCAAAGCAAGTCTGAGGCATTTCCTTATTGTATAAACTAGTTATCTAGAAAATTGCCATTATTTCAGAAAAGTGCAATTTTTTCAAATTACGTAGGGATTATGTGCTCTTAAGGCTACTTTGAAAATGACGGGTTTTCCAAAGAGAGTCTTAAAAGCATTTATGGAAGTCCAAAAAAAAAAGTGCTTTCAGTAAGAGGAAAAACACTTTGATTCATTAAATAGATCACCCAAATTATTCTCTATACAGTTTCACTCTAGAAAGCTGCATTTTTCCTAGTTTTTTTCATTTTCATTTCCATAATTGTTCTTCCTAAGATTATTATATGTAATGTAATTTTGATTACATTAATGGACTAGCTCATGGGAAATTTTCAAAAACAGAAAAAGTAATATGAAAAAAGAAGGAAGGCCAACTGGAAAATTCACTCTGTTAGCAGATTCCAAGTATGAGGCTAGTTTTAAAATTTACATTTATAATTAAATCATTGTTGACTCTCCGGCGGTATCTTGAAAATGAAAATGCAGCCTCAATGTCACCACTGGTCTTCATATTTAAACCAAAAAATCCACATTGTTTTGTAATTTATTTAATACATTTTCTAATGCAGCCTCAAATGTCACTACTGGTCTTCATATTTATAGCAAAAAAAATCCACATTGTTTTGTAATTTATTTAATATATTTTCTTTAGATTCTGTCATGTAATCCTGGGGAAATAAAAAGATGCCATCAGATCCACGGTATCACATTTTCAAAGATAATCAATGAGATTTAGAGTCAGCAGTTTTATAGGAAGCCCCTGGGCATCAAACATGTGGTCAATATGCTTTAAAAGAAATAAAAGTACCTTTAAAACATCAATTCAATACCATGTCATTTGTAGGGACATTAGACAGAAATAGTAACATGACAGTAAATGAATTTTAGAAAGAAACCTATTTTTAAAAAAGAGAAAATTCAACTGTATTCTAGTTCTTTATGTGACCTAAAGTTCTAAAATTTGATCAATCACTTTTATACTTCAGATAATGTGTTTTACTACCATTTAAGTGTGGCTGGAAAAATAAAATTAAAGCAAACTTAAAGTGAGGATTAAACTATCTTAAATCAAGAAGTATATTTTGGAACATAGAATGGTAAATAGCAAAATCATGTGCCACTGAGGATGCTTTTCCCATGTAATTTGCATTGACACACCGTATTTTAAGACTGATAAGGACTGCTATTATGAGTGTATAATGAGAAGTTACTGAAGTATTTTGAGATTTAAATTCATTTTTTAAGGTTTAAGAGCTTCATATCATACATTCATACAATGTTCTAAAATGCATACCTGCCATAAAGTGATACATCCTGACTTTTAAACTACTATCAATTTCAAATTCTAAAAGCAGATCAACTACGGTTGATCTACAACTTATGCCTTCCTGCTAATGTAATTATTATGTTGTTTAACCATACTGATCTGGGCATAAATATTTAATCAGTTCTCAGATACAGTAGAAATTTATTTCAATCCATAGTTTTTCTCCCCTCCTTTTCTTCTTTAAACAACATGGTACAGTCTGTATAGTAGAGGTATATATGTTTATAAATGTACACTTAAATGTGCATGAGAATAATAGATATACTTATGAAAATTAGAAAAGGCAATTTATGAAGAATACTTGATATAAGACATTATGTCAAATTCTCAAAGCATCAATTTCTTCATTTGTAAAATCAAGACTATAATGCCTGACACATAATGGCAAATGTTAGGATTGAATGAGATTTTCATTTTCGTGACATATGGGAGAAGTGTATTGTAAAACTACTCAATTTCATGAACTGAACCACTCTTCCAGAACACAGAAATTGCAATGTTTTTATCCCTAGAGATGAAGCAAGATGGACATTAGTAAAAGAAGGCAACATGGGCTAAATAATAGGCTGATTTCTGACCTTAAGGGTTAATCTCAAGAGAAGTTCCTTTGCATTTCTGAGGCAATAAAATATTCAGATTCATTTCCATAAAGAATAACTTTTAAAAATATATATAAATATTTCAAAAGCATAAGTCACTTGGCTGTCATCCAAAACTTGAATTTTTTCAAAAGGTCTCTTTGAAAACATGGATAATAGTAATTCAATTCTATTTATAAAATCATCATAATGCTATTTGCACCCAGGGAAGGTTAGTCATTTGACCTACACTGGAGTTTACAATAATAATGCTTATTTGGGCACAGTGGCCAAATCTCATGGGCATCTAAATGGTGAGACACAAGGCAACCTCTTGGAACTAAATGAAAAGGGGTTGCTTAGTTGCAGTTGTCTTTTCAAAAAGGTTCTTTATAGCTGAATTAGTAACTATGTGTAAACTCTATGTTTCTAAGTATTTCAGAAATGTGATTTCTCTCTATTAAGAATAAAATCAACTGAAAATGAGATTGAAACAAATGACAAATCTAAAGGAGTGATGTTTATCCTTCCTCTACAAACTTGGAAATTATTGTGAATCAATGGAAGGAGAATTACTTGAAATCAGATGGAAATGTGTAAGAGTACATCTTGTTTGTGTAATTTACAGATCAGAGAGCTCTGCTTCCTCAGCAATAGCCAGTTGGTATGACACCTGTGGAAATGAGCCGGAATGTGTGTCATAAATAGTGAGCTGTAGATGCTGTGACTGACTGACTTTTTCTGGTATCTTCATTACATCTTATTTTTTATATCTGAGAGTATGAATATTTTACTTCTATAAGTTGTGAAGAAGTCTCGTATACAAATGAGCCAAGTCAAAAATTGAGGCAAGTCATTGGGTGCCAATAAAGGCATTAAAATTTTAGGTAAGCATTTAGCTCAACTCATCATTTGACCACAAGGATTCACTAGGTTACAATTTCATACTTTCACTAAGATCTATAATTAATATTACTCTTGAGGGAAATGTCTTATATCAAAAAGATAACCCCCAAATTCCAAGGTTTTTCTGGGAGTTTGATGAGAATCTTTCATGATGTATATGTGGAATGTTTTTAAAGGAAACCTGTTTACATAAATTGTCTACTTCAAAGAGAAATTAATAAATTGATGAAATATTCTAATACGACCAAGCTAAGTTTCTTATTAGATATCATAGGTATTATTAAATATTTATTTAAATCTCAGATGAAAGTTCTGGATAATTCTAAGGGAAGTGAAATTTTTAACTTGCAAAGCTTTAAGTATGCTGGTTAACAGCTCAAGAAAAGCCAAGTTATGGTAACAATGGTTGTGCTGGGTGCAGTGACTCACACTGGGAGGCCCAGGCAGGGGCATCCCTTGAATTCAGGAACTAGACACCAACTTGAGCAAGAGAAAGACCCCATCTGTACTAATTTGGAAAAATTATCTGGGCATTTTGGCAGAAACCTGTAGTCCCAGCTGCTTGGGATACTGAGATAGGAGAATCACTTAAACTGGGAGTTTGAGGTTGCTATGAGATAAGATGATGCGGTGGCACTCCAGCCTGATTGACAGGCTGAGACTCTTTCTCACACACACACACACACACACACACACACACACACAAAGGTTGATTGTTAAATAAAAAACAAAAGTGCAAATAACCATTTGTATGATTTTCATAAATTTCAATAGACATGTCTGAAACTTCTTAAATAATTGGCTAATAAATACTGAAAGTTTATAATAATCAGATATTTATAGAATATTCTGAAGATATAAGTTCTTGGACAAATTGCAGTGATTTGATAACTTGGCTTATAAATAGGTAAATATCTTATCTCTGATCTTTTTATAGTATAAAATATTACAGAAGTATAACATTTAATTTTTTGTAAAATCATGAAAGTATTGATGTAAACATATTTTATCAAAATTATTTTTCTGAAGATTTGTCTTTCATAATGTCTTAGGCAATGATCCATGTAGACTTAGTTATTCCACATGAACTACATCAAAATATTTTATCTCTTAGATAAGTTTTTACCTTTATTATGTTGTTTTGTAGAGTAATTATGACTTCCAAATAATTTTAGGATTTTAGACTAATCTTGAGTATAAATAACAAATGAGCTGTTTTTGGTTGACTGAATATTTCTTACCTATACAAATTCGATGAGAATTAAAATTATATGAAGATCATTTAAAAATAACTAACATAGATTTTACTTATACATATACCCTGTCTATGCATCCCTTACAACACTTCAATTAAGATAAAAGCATATGGAATTATTTTATATAAGACCCTGATAAGGTTAACATACTATTGTCTGGATATGTCTACTTACCTCTTACTCACATTTACATTAAAATCTGTACAAATTATTAAATAAATGATAGAAAAATTATGAGGAACAGAAAACCATCAACAAAAACCATTACATTTTTTGAAAACTTCTTTGAATATTCAGTCCATTATTCAGAAGAAGTAGTAAAAAGTTATTCCCTACATTTGCTTTTTGTCCAGATCCAAAGCTACTTGCTTACAGTTGGCTATTTTTTTTTGTACTTTTTTCATAATACTATTTTTTTTTTTTTTTTTTTTTGAGACAGAGTCTCACTATGTTACACTTGGTAGAGTGATGTGGCCCTGCAGCTCACAGCAACCTCAAACTCTTGGGCTTAAGCGATTCTCTTGCCTCAGCCTCCCAAGTAGCTGGGACTACAGGTGCCTGCCACAACACCCGGCAATTTTTTGTTGCAGTTGTTATTGTTGTTTAGCAGGCCTAGACTGGGTTCAAACCCATTTGCCTCAGTGTATATGGCCAGTGCCCTAACTACAGAGCTACCAGGGCAAGCCAATACTGAGTATTTTTGACAAAAAATTTATTTACTTTTTAAAAAGATACATTCCTAATAATTTTTCTTACTTATTCCTATATTTATTTTAATTATTTTCCTTCCAAATATAACATGCAATCATTTCTATTATGAGTCTATGATTTAGCATACATATTAATGTAATAAACAGTCTCCTCTCAAAACTCTTTATCATACTTATAGGCAGTTACAAATAAGATATGGATTACGTATGAGATAGGTTCTGTAATTTGTTCCTTAGTTGAATTTATATGTACGTTAGATATGCAATTTATATGTACCTTAGAGTGCAATGAATCATCATAGCTCACTGCAACCTCAAACTCTTAAATTCCTGAGTTCAAGCGATCCTCCTGCCTCGGCCTCCCATGTGGTTTGAACTACAGGCATGTATAAGCATGCTTGGCTAATTATTATAATTTTGTAGAGACAGGGCCTCCCTATGTAGCTCATATATTGTTTCAAACTCAAGCAGTCCCCCATTTCACAATAATAAATTTATTAATATGGTTTTACATGAAAATCATGTATAGCGTTTCCCAAATGGCCGCTAAGTAGCTTGAAGGCCTATTTCCTTACAGCCCTCGTAAAGGAAGAGTTAATAGAGATAAGTATGCATGTGTATTTTTTTCATGTATTTAGTTAGCTTAACATTTACAAAGACATTTTGTTTATCCAGCTCACTAGAATGAAAGAGCTGCTGATTTTTAAAAATAGAAGCATATTTCTCCTATCTCTGCTGTGTATAGATAACAATATTATTGATGTTGATAGGTTTCAGATGTTTCTATCTGCATTTTTACATATAGGGAGAAGTATACTCATGCCAATGTTTGGAATAACATTCTAACTTTTAATAAGTTAATCTTTAGGGAGATTTTAGTCCAAGATTTAAGCTAGTTAACACAGATTTTTCTAAGTGCATATAAGGTCCTGGAATTTTGTTCATCTACTACTATGTATAATGTAATTTTAGCCAAAAGACAATCTTGACTGAATCCTTATGAAATAGTTATAAGTCATATATCAAAAAAAGTGCATTTGCTTCCCTTCTGGTATTACTGATTGTTAAAATAATTATTTAGAATCATTCAATCTGTCATCAATAAGAGATTTCTCTTTTTTGCTCATTGAACTTTTTTTTTTCAGATTAATATGAGAGTAGAAATGATTAAGTTATATTGTTTGCATTTGTTAGGTAAAGATAATATTGTAGAGGAGCCCTTCACTTGGGGGTGTGTCACATACCCTTACATTGTGCCCATTAGGTGAGAGGTTACTAATCCCTCTTCCTCTTGCCTCCTCCTCCCTTCCTTTGAATTGTGCTTTTCAGGAATGTGTGTGTATAGTTGTTTGTCTATTGTAAAAAGCTCTTTTAAATGCCCTAGGACAGGAAAAAAGAAGTAGCAAAAGAATAAGAATTCAGTAAAGTACTATATTTACTCCTTTTAAAAATTATTTTATGATTTTTGTTTTATTTTTTATTAAATTGTAAACACATAGATCATGTATACATTAATGCATTTATGGGATACAATATGCTGATTTCATATAGAATTAGGAACACTTACATCACACTGGTTAATATATACCTCATCTCATTTACTTAGTTATTGTGTTAAGACATTTATACTCTATACTAATAGATCCAATGCCATGCTATTTTGATCACTATAGATGTATAGTATAGTTTGATCATTATAGATGTATAGTATAGTTTGAAGTCTGGTAAGCATGATTCCTCCTGATTTGTTTTTATTTCTGAGTAATGTCTTGGCTAGTCAATAAAATGAAATACTATTTTTTCCAGATCTTTAAAGTATGATGGTGGTACTTTGATAGGGATTGCATTAAATTTGTAAATTACTTTGGGTAATATGGACATTTTAACAATGTTGTTTCTTCCTAGCCATAAGCATGGTATGTTTTTCCATTTGTTAACGTCTTCAGCTATTTCTTTTCTCAGAATTTCATAATTCTCTTTATAGAGATCTTTCACATCTTTGTTAAGAAAATTCCCAAATATTTCATCTCCTTTGGCACAACTGTAAAGGAAATAGAATCCTTGACTGTTTTTTCAGCTTGACTATTATTGGTATATATAAAAGCTACTGACTTGTGAGTGTTGATTTTGTATCCTGAAGCGCTACTGTATTCCTTGATCACTTCTAAGAATTTTGTGGTTGAGTCCCTAGAGTTTTCCAGGTATAAGATCATATCTATCATCTGCAAAAGGTGAAAGTTTGATCTCCTCTGACCCTATTTACCCTTGATTACCTTCTCTTGCCTGATTGCACATGAGTAGATCTTTTCTAATGAGAGCTGACCATAAACAGACTACCTCAGAATATTTAGCTAAACTAAGTCTGGATTTTTGAGGCTCTTTTAGTTACAAGCTCATGGTAGAGTGCTAAGTAAGCAAAAACTATTGAAGTAGTATACTTTTAGAGAATTAAATAAAACTTAGGAGAAGACGCAATTCTATCTTTTTGATTAAAATATTTTGACATTATTTTTAACATTTTACATAAATATATAAGCACAATTTTCTTTCTCTTTGAAATCTGCAAAAAATTAATTTGTTTAAAAATCTGTACTTCATAGGTTAAAGTTGACCAAATGATAATTCTAAAAAAGTATAATTGATCTTAGTTTTAAATTTCACTTAGTTCCTCAGTCTGTCATGGAACTGGTCATATATCATGGCCCCAAATAAATTCATATTTATAAAAATCCTGTATTATAAGAGATAATGGCTTGATTGTAAAATTCTCTACATTTTTATAAACTATGATTTTTTCATTATTAATTTTAATCATAATCAGAAATTTCATATATAAATACACAAATATTACCCAAACATAATCTAGTTTGAATTAACACAGTGATACACAGTTGAAACTACTATTACTGCTTAGTTCTGAGAGTTCTATAGTTTTGAAATGCATACATTTGAACTCTGCTATATAATACACATATTAATACCGTCAAGTTAAAAAAATTTTATTACATGTCATGAGTAGTCCAAAATAAATAAGGAAGAAAAGACAATTTAAACTTTAAAATTGTCTATGAAATTTTTCTACCAAGAAAATACATGTATATTCAATTGTCATACAATTTTAATTTTCAAAAGATTCAGTTCTCTGAAGCCCAGTGATGAATCATGTCCTTTGTATCATGGGTTTGGAAAACAAGCAAACTAAGTTACTCAAAATTACAATTTTCTAATTCTTTTTCTTTTTACCCTTAAAAAGGGGAAATAACAATATATACCTCCAGGGAAATTTGAGTTTTAAATCAACTACCATACAAGTGTTAGCATATTTAAGAGGTATAGAGCAAGGGCCTGATGTCTGTTTGCTTAGATTTAATTGGCATTTCTTTCTCATGTAACTCAGTCTAAATTACTCATTCTCTCTGGTCCTTAGTTTTATTTTATCTACCCAAAACTTTGATGGAGTTATTAATGGAAACAGTCTATTAAAGACACTTAGAATAGCATCTAATCTGTAGTTGAGACCTGAGATTCATTCAGCGCCTCCCTTGCCAGGAGTTTTGGCTGTTCAATACCAGAATAAGCTCTGATTTGTTGGTGTTCATGCCATACTGGTTATTACATATTTTGTGTCATTGCTATTAATTTATTAATAGAATTAGCTATTATTATATTGCCCTTCCTATGGTGCTGGTTAGATATTAGCCATTAATAAATATCAGCACCTCCCTTTCCTCACCCTTCCTCTGCAATCCCTGTCTTTCAGATGAGTGCTAGATAAAAGGTATTTTAGTTAAGGTTTTTACTTTACAAATACATTTACTTCAAATTACACAGCTTTGGCTGCTATATTATTGAAACTAGTAATTACACAATGTACATTTTTATTTAAGCAATTTGTGACAATTATACAAAGCATAAAATCTCTTTAAATTATTTCCCTATCTAATAAGAGTCATCCAATATTGATGTAAGTTGAGACAAATGATGTCAATTGTACAAAATAAATAATCATGGAGCAGGAGTGATAAGGTAAGCATAAAAACTAAATTGCATGTTTCTTTATTCTGATTCATTTTGGAGATTGTATGCCAACTGAGAATACTGTGCAAAAGTCATATGTTTTTCTTGTTATACCTATAACTAATATTGTTACTCTGGTGGGAGTAAGAGAAGAGAAATAAATTCTTCGGTTCAGCTTATTTGTGAATAGCTATGATGATTAAAATGTAATTCATATAATACAATAAACAAATACTATACTATTGTTGAAAAAGAAAGAAGCTTCTACAAGTATAAATATTATTCATGAAATCCCAAGACTATATATTCCATGCTGATTTAAACTAACCTATAATTTAATATTACAATCAACAAGTTTAAATGACCTACAATTAATCATGATATCAAAAGTCTAATTATGAAATTTGTAGTGTTACATAAAAGGAGATGGTTGTTTTTTTTCACAATGACATGCTTAACAAGACAACCCATAACACTAAAAATTATTGAGCACTAATAAAATTCCATCTGTTATGTGAGTATCCGAGTAAAGAAATCACACCTTCTAGCTTACCATTATTATTAGCACTTGAAAATTTAAAAAAAAATGGGGGGAATTATGTTTTACCGTACCTTCTTAAATGATTGCACAAAATATAAAATACTTAAATTTTGAAATTTCAGTGGAGAATAAATTATTGCAAAGTTATTTTTATTTTCTTTCTTTTTTTTTTTTTTTTGAGACAGTCTCACTTTGTCACCCTTGGTAGAGTGCTGTGGCATCATAGCTCATAGCAACCTCAAACTCCTGGGTTCAAGCGATTCTCTTGCCTCAGCCTCCCAAGTACCTGAGACTATAGGTGCCCACCAAAATGCCCAGCTATTTTTTGAAGCTAGGTCTTGCTCTGACTCAGGCTGGTCTCAAACCCATGAGCTCAGGCAATCCATCCACTTCAGCCTCTTAAGCACTAGGATTACAGGTGTGAACTACTGTGCCCAACCATGCAAAGTTATTTTTTAGATATCACTGGAAACATAGTGAAACCATACTTATCCTAATAAGTTTAAAGTTAACTCAATATGATTCTAAAATAAATATAGAAATATTTTAAACATACATTTAATTTTTGAAATCTTCTAAGTGGCATTTTACTAAGATGTAAACGCAAAAAAACAAATAAATAAAAATAAAACCAATCAAATTGAAATTTATTTAGGGAAACATCCTTCAGTATGTTTTTTTTTTTTTTTTTTTTTTTACTCATTTCATTCTTCAAGAGAGTAAAACAGAATAATATTCACATGGCCTTATGTGCATTTTTATATGTGTATAATAGCAAAAAATCTACCACGAATTATTTAAAATAGTATATAAATTCAATAAATGTGAAAGATACAAAATCAGCATTCAGAATCAATAGTGCTTCTATACATTATCAGTAACTATCCACAAAAGAAGTCTCAGAACCAAATTTGCAATGGTTATCAAAAAATTAATACATTTAATACATTAATATATCTAACCAGGTGTTAGATCTATAGTCTGAAAACTAAAAAATGTTAATGAATGTAATTGAAGACAACAAAAATGGAAATATATACTATATTGTGGATTGAAAAAGGTAATATTGTTAAAATGTTCATACTACCTGAAACGATCTACAGATGCAATACAATCCCAATCAAAATTCCAATGATATTTTTCACAGAAGTAGAAAAAAAAAATACTAAAATTTCCCTAAAACCACAAAGACCCAGAATAGCCAAAGTAATTTGAGTAAAGAGAACAAAGACTAAAGCATCACACTAAATCAGAAAGCATCTGATCCATGATATTGGGCTGAGCAATTAATTTTTTTGGATATAACCCCACAGGCACAGAAAACAAAAGCAAAAATAGGCAAATGTCATTGAGGCTTCTACACAACAAAAGTAACAGTCAATAAAATGGAATTATGAAATGGAAGAAAATATTTTCAAACCATACATGTGACAAAGAATAATTATCCAAAATATGTAATAAATTCAAACAACTCAATAGCAAAGAAACAAAAAAACCCTGCTAAAATATAGAAAAAGGACCTAAACAGACATATTTCATGAGTAAATAGAAATGACTCACAGGCATATGAAAAAGGTGCTTAACATAACTAATTGTTAGAAAAATGCAAATTAAAACCACCATGAAATTACCACCTCATAACTGTCAGAATGGCTGTAATCTAAAAGACAAAAAATTGTAAGTGTTGGCAAGAATATGGAGTAAAGTGGGATTTGGTACATTGCTGATGGGAAAGTAAATTAATATAGTCATTATGAAAATACACTGTGGATTTTTTTTTCATTAAAAATAGAATTACTATATGATTGAGCAGTGTCACTTCAGGGTATGTATCCAGTGGAAATAAAATCAGTATATACTTTCATGTTCATTACAACATTATTCACAATAGCCAAAGACATGAAATCAATCTAAGTGTTTATTGATAGATTAATAGATTAAAAATGTATTATTATACACAGTGAAATACTATTCAGCCTTGAAGGAAGGAAATCCTGCCATTTGCAATAACATGGATAACCTATAGAGCAAGTACTAAATAATCTCACTTGTGTGGTAATCTAAAGGGTTAGACACATAGATGCAGAAAATAGGCTGGTGGATAGAGGCCCTGAGGGTGGGGGAAGTTTTGGGGGAGATGTTAGTCTAAGGATACCAAATTTCAGGTAGACACAAAGAATAAGTTTAAGGTACTATAAACTTTGTGACCATAGTTAATAGCAACTATGGTAAAATATATTGGAAAATTGCTAAGAGAATAAATTTTAAGTGTGCTCAACATAAAAACATGAGTGTGTAAGGTAATACATATGTACATTAGTTTGATTTAGCCATTCTACAATCTACACATAACTCAAAAGATCATATACACGATATAGATAAGATTTTTGTCACTTTAAATAACTTTCTTAAGAAAACTATTGTGGTGCCTGTTTTTTGCATTAGTAAGTATCTAAGTTGGTCATTATTTTTAAACCATCTTCCCTTAGAAAGCATTCATTTTAGCTGCAAATAAAATTATCTAAAACTACCATTAGAAAAAATGATGATACATATTTAACCTCCTTAATGATTTTAAAAAAAATTTTATTTCTTTATTTTTTAATTTTTTATTAAATCATAACTGTGTACATTAATGCATTTATGGGGTACAATGTGTTAATTTGACATACAATGTGGAATGCTTGCATCAAACTGGTTAACATAACCATCAGCTCACTTAGTTATTTGTTGTTGTAAGACATTTATACTGTACTCTTAATAGTTTTGAAATGTACCTTTGCATTGCGCATATTAGGTGAGGTCCCAGCAAATACTCTCTCTTCTCCCAGGTTCCTCCCTCTTCTTCCTCCCTCTTCCTCTTATTCCTTTCTTTCTGGACTATAGTTGTTCTTTATCATTCAAATGAATGCATAGGTGATTATATATTGGTTTCATAATAGTATTGAATGTATTGGATACTTTTTCTTCTATTCTTGAGATACTTTACTAAGAAGAGTATGTTCCAGCTTCATCCAGGTAAACATAAAAGATGTAAAATCTCCATCTTTTTATGGCTGCATAGTATTCCATGGTATACATATATCACAATTTGTTAATCCATTCATGGGTTGATGGGTACTTTGGCTGCTTCCATGACTTGGCAATTATGAATTGTGCTGTAATAAACATTCTGGTGCAAAACACTTTGTTATAAAATGATTTTTGATCATCTGGGTATATACCTAGTGTAGGAATTGTAGTTAAAATGATAGGTCTACTTTTAGTTCCTTGAGTATTCTCCAAACTTCTTTCCAAAAAGGTCATATTAGCTTGCATTCCCACCAGCAGGGTATAAGTGTTCCCTTCTCTCCAAATCCATGCCAATATCTGTAGTTTTGGGCTTAAATTGGCCTCTAAAGAGGCACCAGTTGGCTTAACTGGATACAAAAACTCATGCATCTATTGCATACAAGAGTTTCATCTTACCTTAAAGGATAAAAAAAGACTCAGAGTGAAGGGATGGACATCTATAATACAGGCAAATGGAAATCAGAGAAAAGCAGGGATAGTAATTTTATTTGCAGATACAATTGGTTTTAAACCAATAAAGATAAAGAAAGATAAGAATGGATACTACATATTTGTCAAGGGAAACACTCAACATAAAGAGATTTCAATAATTAACATTTATGCACCCTACCAGAATGCATCTCAATTTATAAAGCAAACCCTAACAGATAAGAACAATTTGATATCTTCCTCCACTATAATAGTTAGAGATTTTAACACTGCTTTGGCAACTTTGGATAGATCCTCCAAGAAGAAACTAAACAAATAAATAATGGGCTTACACTTGACCCTACAACAAGTGGATTTAATAGACATTTCATCCTAATCACACTGAATGCACATTCTTCTCATCAGCCCATGGATCATCCTCCAAAATTGATCATCTCTTAGGACACAAGTCTAACCTCAGCAAATTTAAAATAATAGAAATTATTCCTAGTATCTTGCCAGACCATCACAGAATAAAAGTTGATCTCAGCAGGAATAGGAATCTTCATACTCAAACAAAGTCATGGAAATTAAATAGCTTTATGCTGAATGATTATTATTTAAATGAAGGTCAGTATTCCTTAGCAAAACAAAAATCTGAAATTGTCAACCATTTTTAAAGATAATGTCTTTGTCCATTTTGTGTTGCAATAGAAGAATACCTTAGACTAAATTATGAAGAAGAAAAATTTATTTTTCCATAGTTCTGGAAACTGAGTAGGATGCCCATTAGAGTTCACTTTAGTTTTATGTTAGTTCACATTAGTGTATGCTTGTAATGCTAATGTAAATAGTAAGTAATTAAAGCCCTCAAAAGTAGTCTCTGGAATGATATATGTGTGTATAAACATAATACATATATATATATATATATATATATATGTATATAAAATCACACTGAATGCACATTATATATGCAATATATATATAGTTAATAGGCTCCTGAATTAGAGTACTTGAATATTAATCTTAATTTGGAGTGTTTTCTTAGATATGACAGTTTAGGCACATTTATCATTCTTTTAGAATCAATGTATTTTCTATAAAACTAGAGACTATAGAAAAATTTAATACATAAAATGGGTGAAAGGATTACATGAAACAATGTGTTTAAAGTGTTTCTATTGCCTGGCCTCAACAAATGAGTCCTTAGAGAGTGAATAATCTATAAATTATAAAAAGTAGATAAGCAATGTTATGTTTTACACATAGTTTCAAAAGGATAAGAAGATAGAGTTATTAGCAGAATTTTTGCCTGTTAATGGTCCTTTTGAACTAATTGCAATGTTTTCATCCAGAGTTCTATAATTGACACATTGACCTAATATGTACTTAAGCTTTTCACCTCCTTACAAAAAAAATTTTCTGATAGAAATTTTATCCATGTTGTTATTTGATTTATGGAGTCATTATATATTAGGATATTTCATCTAGTAAAAATCTTCAATATATTCTAAATTAAATCCTTATTACATAAATTAGCAAAGCTGAAATCCCATCTCTAAAACTTTTCTGTCTCCCTCTGGCCACAAGGAAGGGTGAATCTTCTTTCTATCTCAGATTATGATGTACAAACCTTGTTTTGATTGTATCTTCCTTATAAATGTGCTTTGTTAGTTAAGACATATGAATCCAATTAAAATTTTGAGAAAATTTATATTGTGAGGAATCAAAAATTGATGTATTGACTCATATGAGAAGCCATCTGGGGAAAGTAACGTCTGAGGCAAGGTTTACACTAAGGCTGGGAGGAGTGTGTGCAAAAAGGAAGAAGACACTGGGAGTACTAAGAGTACAGTGAAATTTACCAACCCATTACACAAATACTTGTTGATAAATGTACCTGGTATGTGTCAGGTTCTGTGTAAGCTATTAAGAAAACAATGGTTAATTATCAATGTGGTTTTTCTCCTCACTGACCTTTTGTATTAGGAGGATACAGGCCATTAAGCAGGAAGTCACAACAGAGTGATGAAGGTTCTGATGGGTCATTGCTACCAGAGAACACAGAGGGTCTAACACAGACCTCAGTGAGAGCTGAAGGAGGTGGTGGTAATATTGGTGATGTTTGGGGTGATTGTGCCTATAATTATTCTGTGGACCTATATTTCTGAGCTATGTACCCAGTGATGCCAGCTCCTAGTGCACCCTTCAAAGCACTTTTAAAAAAATGAGTTCGTGAACTTAATTGTCAGACCATGTAGGATGACCAATCTGATGGCCATTCCAGAAAATGTTTCAAAATTGCTTTGAAGGGTGGACTAGTTACTGGCATCAGGGCCTTCCCAAGGGAAATACTTTGCAGGTGTCACAGTGATATTCAGCAATGAGTTATATGGTGCTTTTTCTAGGATGTGTTTGCAAACTTAATCATTTGACTATATATAGATATGTGTCAACACACACATGCACACACACATATATATGCACACATATACACACATGCATATATATATAAACACACATACATCTAAATGCATGCATATGTTTTCATCATGTAATTTTATCTCCAAGAAACCTAATAAACCATATCTATAGTATCATGAAGAAGTAAATATATATATGGATATATATATTTGATCACTATCAGAGATCAAACCTAATAAACTATATTGTAATATCATGAAGAAGTGTATATATATATATATATATATATATATATATATGTATATACACACATATATATAAAGAGATCAAACTTTAGTACATATTAAGGAAAGAGAGGCAAAATTTAGAATAATGTTCATGCAGTGCTCTCTTTTGTTAATAATACATAGTTAATAATAAATATAAATATGTATGTATATTCCTGTATAAATAGGAAAAAATGTGTTCAGTTAAATATTTGATACTGAAGAAGAAGAACCTTGGGGATTTGGAGAGAACCTACTTTTAAAGAAGTTGTTTACTTTATAGAGGTATTTACTTCTATGACTTGGTTTTTGAATAATAAGTATTGATTTATTTTTCTGAGAAAATAAAAAAATAAATAGACAGAATTCTTGTGTCCATGTAAGAAATTCAAGATTATTTGTGTACCTGAAATTATTCAGTTTTTTCTGTACTTTTTCCTAGAGTGGGTACCTAATTTTTTCAGATTCTCAAGGGAAACCTTAAAACAGAAAAAGGTGAAGGGTGATTGCACTAAACAAATATCTTTTGACATTTAAAAGAAAGTCAGCAATTTTCATTCTCTTAGGATGCTTTAAAAAGAAATACACACAAATAAATATGCACATACACATACATACATACACACACACACGACTTGAAAAAAGTATATATATATATATATTTACTATTTACCTTTACCTGAAGTTTTATTTCTGGTAAAAACAAACAAACAACAACAAAAACAACAACAAAACCATATTTCAATTTCTTGTCCCAGGAAGAAAAATGATGGCTCTTCTCTTTATTTCTTTTATCTAATTTTTGTAGTTAGCAAGTTAGATCAATTTTTATTATGTTGCTGAAGAAAAAAATAACCAATTTCCTTACCACCCTATAGAAGGATTTGGATTATCTCTCATTAATTGCATTCATTTCAAATAACCTGATTTCTTCCCTGCAATGATTTTCAACAAACCTCAAACAGCAATAGCTTTTACACTGTGAAATTCAGTTTACAAACAGATATAATAGGTGGCTTAATGTGCACAAATGTGGTAAGACATGTAACCTACATATTATTTTAAACCACATTTTATATAATGCAGAATGCATTTAACACAAAAATTTTATGAAAATTGACAAAAGAATATACACAGTAATTCTGAAAGCATGAAAGATTCTACTCAATTGTTTTAAGTTGACTAAAAATCAGTCCCATTAAAGATATTTAATTTTAAAAGGGCATATTTAAGCAAATATTTTTAAACAGATAAATCACTGTGAAAAGTTGAAACTGAAAATCTTGTGCAATTTTGTGTATCTTCTGAAAAAATTATGCAAAGTGAAACTGGCAAGATTTTATTTAGAGCGTGGTTTTATTATGTAAGACATATTGAAAAGCTATTCCTTTGTACTGTATGTGAAATTTATATTGACTTCCCACTCCTAATGAAAAAATTAATGACTTGCATGTGAAAACAGGTGGCAAACTATTCAGAATTTTATTTTAAATATTGAATAGCAGATATGTTCCCCTTAGTGTGCTATTTTAGTAACATGAAAATTAAGATAATGATGAGATATTAAAGAATGGTATTTATTTTGTAAATGATTTCCGAATCTTTCCACTATTATTTTTGGAACAATTATCTCCTTATATATAATTCCATAATATTCTATAATTACTACTAATAAACAAATCATCTGATTTTTGACCAATGCATTACTGTTTTTTGGTGTGTTTGTTTCTTCTGTGAAATACAGAAAACTTTTCCATTATCTTCACTAGTCAGTTAGCTATAACAACAGACCACTCCTAGCCTCAATTAATTTGTGTTTTCTTTGTTAAAACAAAAGAGTGGTCAATATGCTAATTTGTGCTTATTTCATTCATGTTATAGTTTTTTCATAGTGATGAATTATAAAGAAAAATAAACCAAGTAATTCCATTAGCCATTATCTTTTGCTAAATTAAGTTCATAAATTTGGTTTCATTTGTCTATTTGTTTTGTTGTTTCTTTATTTTTTAATGAGAATGATTCTATACATTTAATGAAGACAGTTCTGTACCTCTTCTCACATGTGAATGAATCTATTAGAAGATCTGGAAGCTCTCAAATTATCCTTCTGCTCCAAATATCTCTCATGCTTCAGGCAAAGCTTTCAATACACACATGTAAAAATATACTCATCTTCATAAGCAAAACTTATTTTTATTAATAATCATGAAGTGAAATGAATATTAATGATAGCTGGAAGAAAAATGCAGTTTGTTTTTTCTTTTGTTGAACTTTTTATATGTAATATAATCATGACATTAAAAATAAAAAATAAACAAATTAAATACTGTAGTACAAATAAAAGAGGGAAAGAGTTCTTAATAGTTTGAACTTTGGCCCTATGGGAAACTGTAACATAAAAAATTTTTATGTAAATAAATTTTCAGCGCATGATATAGGCAAATTTCTGAGAAAAACAAAACTGCAAAGTTACAATTAACAATAGTTACTAAGTGAACCAGGGAAACAATTTTTTAGTTTTTCAACTTATTCTGTAGTCTGTAAAGAAATAATTACCTCTTATAAAGCAATGAACTTTAATTTTAAATTAATTTAATTTAACCTATTTTTTAATAACTACTTTGTTTTATTCATCTTGTTTCCTTCACATGTTTTAATGAATCCATTTTTATCCAAAGAGGTCTTATTATATTTATCATATGTATTATATATATTTTAATATATATATTTTGGTTGTATTTAATTACATATCAAAATGCCCACCCACTCACATATTCCTCTTATGTTGGGGAGATGGTTTTTATAATTCAAAATAGTAGAGGTTACATATGTTTTGTTTATATACTTTATTTTTTTTATGGTAGCTTTTTGTTTTTTTATTAAACCATAAATGCATAGATCTTGTATACATTAATGCATTTATGGGGTACAATGTGCTAATTTTATATAGAATTAGGAACATTTACATCACTCTGGTTAATAATATACCTCATCTCATTTACTTAATTATTGTGTTAAGACATTTATACTCTATACTAATAGTTTCGAAATCTACACTTGCATTATGCACCATAGGTGTGATCCCACCATTCACCCTCCCTCAATCTGATCTCCTCCCTCCCCTCTCATCTCTCCTTCTTCTTTCTTCATCTTGGGCCATAGTTGTGACCTATTCTTCATATGAAAGTGTGAGTGATTATAAATGGGTTTCATAATAGTACTGAGTACATTGGATATTGGATATTTTTTCTTCCATTCTTAAGATACTTTACTAAGTAGGATATGTTCCAACTCCATCCATGTAAATGTAAAAGGGGTAAAGTCTCCATCTTTTTTAAGGCTGCATAATATTCCATGGTATACATATACCACAATATATTAATCCATTCATGGGTCGATGGGCACTTGGGCTTCTTTCATTACTTGGCTATAATGAATTGAGCTGCAATGAACAATCTGGTACAAATATCTTTGTTATAAAGTGATTTTTGGTCTTTTGGATATATACCTAGTAGAGGAATTGCAGGATCAAATGACAGGTCTACTTTTATTTTTTTTCAATTTATTTATTATTAAATGATAGCTGTGTACATTAATGCAATCATGGGGCACCATACACTGGTTTTATATACCATTTGACATATTTTCATCATACTGGTTAACATAGCCTTCTTGGCATTTTTTTAGTTATTGTGTTAAGACATTCATATTCTACATTTAGTAAGTTTCACATGTAGGTCTACTTTTAGATCCTGAGTATTCTCAATACTTTTTTCCCTTTCTGGCAAAGGTTTGATAACCAGAATCCATAGAGAATTCAAACTTATAAATAAGAAAAGAACAAGTAATTCCATTTCATTGTGGGTAAGGGACTTGAACAGAAGCTTCTTTGAAGAAGACAGGCGCATGACCCACAGACACATGAAAAAATGCTCATTGTCTTTAATCATCAGATAAATGCAAATCAAAACCACTTTGAGATATCATCTAACTCCCGTAAGAGTGGGTCACATAACAAAATCCCAAAACTACTGATGTTGGCATGGATGCGGAGGAAAGGGAACACTTCTGCATTTGGTTTTTGTAAAGATTGAGTGAAAGTTATAAGTGTGCCCTTCACCCAGATAGTGTGTATTGTACCCAACAGATATGAATTTACCCATCCCTTCTTCTGCTCTCCCCCACTTTGATTTTCACTGATATTTACTTCCATATGTGCACTTAAATATTTATCGATTGGTTCCAGTTTGGTATTGAGATATGTACTATAAAACATGTGTACGTATGATTGTTTCTCCATTTTTTGGTAACATTCCATTTATAAGAATGTTCTCCATTCCATCCAGGTTGTCACGAACAATACTAGAGCACCATTTTTTAAATGGCTGAGTAGTACTCCATAGTACTCATATACTGCATTTTATTAATCCTTTCATTCATTGGTGGATACACCACATTGTATTAGTCCATTCATGTATTGATGGACACTGGCTTGTTTCCATGTCTTTGTAATTATAAACTGTGTTGCTAGGAACATTTGAATTCATGTGTCCTTTTTCTAGAATGACCTCTTTTCCTTTGGGTGTAATAAATGGATTTCAAAATGTGGTATATATATACACAGAATACTACTCAGTCATCATTAACTTAATGTTAGGATTATTTTCTAGATTTAGTAAATATTTCATGTTTGGTAAATTTTTCAGCTTGTACTATTTTGCTGTTTTAAGTTTTAAACAAAAGCTATGAGAGGTCATATAGAAAGATAGACTTGATGTAACTTAAGTTTTATTTCTTTGTGTTTATAGTCACCATGTTAGTATAATTTATTTTGAATCTATACTTCAATACATAGTACCACAGCAGGTAGAGACAGGAACTGCATAAAACATTTGCGACTATCAAAAACTCATTATTACATGAGATGTATTGACACTGAGTTCATACATGTTGGGGAGTCAAGAGGGAACTATTGTATAATTAGCAGATCTTTGTATCAACATCTTTGTTGATTATAATGTTTGTTCAATACTGAACAATGAAATATATTGTAATTTAAAGCTTACGTGTTATTAGTATTAAAACTGATGTTGCTACAACATTGGTTAAGAACTTAGGATGGAAAAGCCTGTTTCCTCTTCCCAGTAGAGGAGATGTCTACAAGTTGATAAGAGAATTGGTGCATGTTCTTATTGTCCACACAGGGATCGTGAACTGCTTCCCCCCCCCCCCCACCTTGGGTTGCTGCTAGATCTACCATTGTTAACAACTAGCTATGCAACCTTGTGAATTAGATTTCTAGATTAGACTGCTGTGGTATAAACCGTAATGATGTCCCCAAAGACAAGGTTAGTTTAACATAGTACCTAGAATTAGACAAAAATGCTGTTACAATAATGGCAGAAAAGCATAGGTCTAGCAAGTTTAAATAAGGGAAACTCCAGAGCTTTGAGGAAGTAATTCACAATTTCTGAAAAATAAATCCAGAATACATATTTTTTAGTAATTTGAAAGTACTGAAAAATCCATTCTTTATTTTATCACTTTCATACATTTTACTTTGTATGAAATTAGTTGTATAAGGTTATTTCTCTGCTAAAAGATTGTGAAATATTACTTTAGAAGCAAATCTTAAAATGTTACACATCAAGACACCAAGAGCACTTAGGGACTCCTTACATAAACTGCAGAAAAAGAGTCCAGGAAGGGAAGATATCAACTGTTATAGACTGAATTGAGTTCTCACAATTTTTCAATGCTAAAACCTTAACCTTCTATATTTAAAAATATGGTTTTTAGGGAGGTAATTAAAGTTCAGTGAAGTCATAATTCAATAGAGCTGGTGGCTTTTTCAGAAGAGGAGAGGACTCCAGATATTTGTAGTTTTCCCTCTCTCTCTCTCTTTCTCTCGTCCATGCACACACAAGAGCCAAAAATGAGGAAACTATCTATAAGCCAAGAAAGAGAGGCCTCACTAGAAACCAGCCCTGAAGGCATATTAATCTTCGACTTCTAAGGTCTCCAAAACTAAAGTAAAATAAATTTCTCTTATTTAAGCACCTATCCCGTGATTTTGTTATGGCAATAACTATAATAATAGCATAAATGACAATAAGGTATATTATAACTACTTGCACAACAAAACTAGGGCCATGTACCAATGAAATATATTTACATTATGTATCTGTCCTTAGAACTATGTCACACTGGCTTGGCACCTGTACTCAGTGGTTAGGACACAGGCCCCATACTAGCAGGTTCGAATCTGGCCTGGGCCAGCTAACCAACAATGACAACAACAACAACAACAACAACAAAATAGCTGGGTGTTGTGGTGGGTCCCTGAAGTCCCAGCTACTTGGGAGGCTGAGGCAACAGAATTGCTTAAGCCCAAGAGTTTAAGGTTGCTGTGAGCTGTGATGCCACAGCACTCTACCAAGTGGTAACATAGTGAGACTGTCTCAGGAAAAAAAAAAAAAAAAAATGAACTATGAACCATGTCACATACCATTTGAAGAGTAACCAGACATTGTCCCACTAAATTCAGAACTCAAGTATCATGAAATAGTTTTACTTAATAAAATCAAATTATTCATTTAGCAATATGACACTAATAATTTACCAGCTTACTCTAAACCTTTCAAATTTTATAACTTAATTTTAGAATTAGAATGATAGTAGAGAAGTTATTTGTTTATCTCTAAGAAATATGAGATCCAAGGAGAAGTAAAAAACAAACATCACACTCTTCTTAGTACATGTAATGCACAGGGAGCTAAAATCCAGATGTCCTAATTCCCATTAGATTGCACAGGCTTCTTAGTATTCCCTAATTCCTAGTTCCCCAATTCCTGTTCAGATTACACAGGCTTCTTAATATTCCAAGACTGGCAATGCTGATTTATTTCCCCAAATGACAATACTAATCATAATAACAATAACTAACACATAGCACTCGTTAAGAGCTGACATTTTACTAACAAAAATATTTAAAGACAGGAATGAAAAAATAAGTTGCTTAAGATCACGTATCATTAGAAAGTAGAGGTTCTGGGGTCATAACAACTAGTGCATAGATAAGATTGGCTAGAAGTTAAAAACTCTAATTTCTCTACACTTTGAAAAAATGAATTCATTTTTTTACCCAAAAAATTTGGTGAAGAAAAATCAAAGCAACCTGTAAATAATACAGAGAAATTGGCAAGGACAGACACAGGCCTTAGAGAAAAGTCCAAGCCAGATAAAGGGTGCTGTCCATCAAAGAGGAAAAGACCACTGAGAATTTCTTAGAGGAAGATGTGGCATAGGAAATGTTAACATATGATCTTGGAAATGTCAACAAGTGTCCTAATGATCAAATTAAATTTTCGGTTTTTTCCATATGTTATTCTGAATTTTATATGATGGTGTGAAATGTGTTTTATGCTATTCTACCCTTATCATTTATCAATATCTTTAGGGAAAAAAAGTGAGAATATACAAATGAAATATCCAGCATTTTGGAGAAAAGGAGGTTCTTTCCCCCATGTCTAATACACTCAAATGGAGAGAAAGGGATGTGAGAAGAGACTCATGAAAAATTAAGTATGTATGAGGTGACTGGGAGAAATGTATAACTTAGGAATTTCCAGAAAGTGGGAGAAATTCTGGGTTTCAACTATAATTTGAATGCAGGTTTGAGTCATCTATAAGTAACATGGGGAAGGAAACTCCAGCAGGCTGGAGAATTTATAAAAGTGGCAGCTAAAATATTTTGGTTTTGGAAAGATGATTTAATATTTCCTGCTCTCCTTAAATAAACAAAAAAATCTTAAACTTAGGGCCAATTTCAGGTGATAAAAAGGTCACAGTAAAAGAAATGTATATTTGTAATGCATATTATATATGTAACACCTATATAATCCATATATATATATGTATATATGGAGGCACAGGTTTTAACATCATGAATGATTAATATCATAGGAAGAGTGATATTAATCACTCTTAAGAGTGATAGCTTATGGTAAATGCCACTCGAATATTAACAGTGGGTTTTATGCTAATTAATTTTTTTTTTAATTTCCAAATATTATGGGATACAAATATTTTGGCTACATGAATTGCTTTTGTACACCTTGAATCCCAACAGGGTTATTCTGAAGATTATCTAAATAAAACAATGCTTCTCAAAACATTTATGTCAAGATATAAAATGTCAATATAATTTTTTGATATGCCTTTTTTGGTGGCTAATGTTGTGAAATATATTCTCATGTGCTTATTGGCCACTCACATTTCTCTGGGTTTTGATTTTTGTTTGTTTTTAGCTTTACTCTTTGATTTTCAGATAAGATTAAAAATGACAGAGGACAGATGGAACGTTGAGGCAACTGTTGTGTAGCTCATCACAATTTTAGAAGTAAAAGAAATATTTTTAGTTATGATATTACCTGAAATATTGAACATCTTTTCCTCTGTGGTCATTTTTCTATTTCTACTAAACAATTTCTATCATCTCCACTTTAATTAATGGGTGCAATGTTTTTTGACAGTAATCAAATACTGCTAGAGGTGTTTGGCTGCTCATGTTTTCTATTCTTTATACAGAAGCTGCCAGTGCATGAAAATTTTTATGAACTTGCTAATTATTTGTAATTAAATCAGTTCATTATCTGTAATCAACGTTCTGAACAGTTCATGTATCTGATAATTGAACATTTGATCAATCAATTTAGTTTCAAAAATAGGAATTCAAATATTTTGAAGATAGCTTTTATTCTGTTATTCAATTTCCTCATATTGGAGTACCATAGCAAAGAGTAAGCAATTGGCTTGAGATATACTATACTCCAGACTTTCATGATCTTTCTTCAAACAATATCTGATTAGAAATATCTAAATTACATTAAAACAACATAATGTATTTACTCATTCAGTTTAAGTTATTGAGCATAATAAGAAACTATAATATATGCAACAACATGACAATAAACAAAACAGATTTTATTCTTTATCCCAAGGAAGTTTACAATATGCAAGAGGCATATTATAATCAAAAGTAACAATGACAAGAAAACAATTACTTTCACAAAGCTATTGCAATAGCACCTAGATTCTTATGATGACTCCTTATAATATGTGACGAAGACTTTCAGAAAAAATACATTAATTATTGTTTATACAACCAGGAACCTCTACATGGGAATTTATTCTGTTTGTCAGAGTGAATATTTTGAAAAACATGGATCAAGGAGGAGGGTTGGATCAAAGCCACTGAGCTGAGGAAATAATTAAAAATGTGGAAGCGCTAAGAATGAGGGATTAATGTTCCTAAAGGAATTCCAACATTCAGCTGAAGCTTTTAGGATGTTATGCAGATATACTAAATATTATCTCTTTTCTTGGTTTTTGTTATTTTGATATTCCATCTTCAATCCCAATTATGGAAGAGTTACTAGAATCTCAAAATGCTTTGGTGAGGCAAGGTTATTTCTACCAATTAGTTTGTTGGAGCTATGAAAGAAGGCGCAGACGTTGTTAAATCATGTACTACAATTACAGATTTTCTATTTTGTATTATATACAATAGATTTTTGTATATATTAGGGATTGGTCATTTCAATAATTAGATACCATAATACATAGATGTAGATATATCTCATATGATTATGAAATAAAGAAATTCCATTGAAAAATATTATCAAAGATTTAACAAATCAAATTTGCTTTTTAGTAATGTGTCTTAATAAATTTATTAAATACCAAGACAACACATATAAAACATATGCAATTGAAACTTAAATTTTGTTTTTGGGGTGGTGCCTATGGCTCAAAGGTATAGGACCCCGGCCCCATATACTGGAGGTGGCAGGTTCAAACCCAGCGCTGGCCAAAAACTGCAAAAAAAAAAAAACTTTGTTATTTAAAGACATACCTATGTTAAGGTCACTGACCCTTGCAGTCTATATGCCTTTATGTCTTATAATAGGTTACATTGTCTTAGGAAGATTTAAGAATTATCATTTGAATTATCACATTCTAAAAAAAATGAAAATGACTCACCTCTTTTCATATATTGGTCAGCAAATAATTACAAAGAGAGTATTTGATTACAGACTATAGGTCTGTATTGCCAATGTAAGAGCACATAATTCCAAGACTAACTTTGTTCAATGACTACCAGGTGTGGAGTCTCCCTAGCTGTTGAACAAAGATTTGTAGACAGGAAAACTAGATTCACTTCTGATCTGGAATTGTCTTTAATACGTACTGAAATCTAAATTCCTGATAACCATAAGTTACGTATATGGCAACCCTATTGTGGAGTAAAAAATATCTATACTATCATTTGGAGACTAAATCACAGTTACTAATACTGTATGCTTTTCTCCCTGTATTCATTCATAAGCAATTCCAAGAAAATGCTTAGTTCAATTAAATGTTACTAAAAATTAAAGTATGATTTTTGTCTCTGTGTTTATGTTCATATTCTCTCTGAATTCAGTATATGAATTCCTTTGATGTCTATGGAGCCCTGGGAATAATGTGTGAATTAGTAAAGATAATGTAGTTACTGCTAAAATTTAGTTCTGCCCGAGCTGCGGTGGACGTTTCCAGGGCAGCCGACCCAGATCTTTTGAGTCCCGCACCACCTCCTGTGGAAGCTTGAGCTAGCTGTGCAGCTGTCTCCCTTTGTCTCATAACCATGTCCACCAATGAGAATGCTAATTCACCAGCTGCCC
>CAUYPK010128495.1:0-11724 GCA_963574355.1 Loris lydekkerianus
AACTGGGAAAATGCCAGGAAGGCTATGTTAACTATTGTGATGAAAATGTGTCAAATGGTCTGTGAAGCTAGTGTATGATGCCCCATGATCATATCAATGTATGCAGCTATGATTTAATAAAAAAGAAAAAAAAAAAAAGAAATGAAATCAAGCCTTGCAGAACATTTATCTTATCAAGGCATATGTCCCAAATATTTAAAGAACCCTTAACACTCAAAAATAAGAAAAAATATATATATAATAGGCAATAGATCTGACTAGAGATCTTGTCAGAAAAATTATAGAAATAAGCATAGGAAAATGTTATTAAAGAAATGAAAATTACAATGTTATGAAACAGCACTAAATACCTAAATGAATACCCTGAATAAATGGCTTTATTTCAAAACTGACAATTGCAATTTCTGGCTGGTGTGGAAATGGAGGAGCAGGAAATCTAATTCATTGCTAGTGGGAATACAGAAAAGCACAGCCAGTTTTAAAGAGTTTAGTAGTATTTGATCATGTAAGTACATTTAATCAGGTAAGTGTTTTGTACTATTGAACATAATTTTTACCTTATGAGCCAGTGATAGTGTTTTAGGTATTGACTGAACTGATCTGAAAACTTTAAAACCTGTATGTGAATGTCTATAGCAGCTTTATTCATAATTGCCAAAAATGGAAGCAGTCGATATAGCCTTCAATGGGTGACTGGATAATAAACAGAGACACATTTGTACAATGGAATATTATTCAAGACTTTGATGAAAAAGGGAGAAGCTATCAAGCTACACAAAGACACGGATGCATTTTAAAGGCATATTTCTACGTGAAAGAGTTCAGTCTCCTTTTCTTAAATTCCAGGGATATAACACTCTGAAAAAGAGAAAACTATAGAGGTAGTAACTGGACAGCAGTTGTCAGTAGTTTGTGGTGAAGGGTGAATAGTTAAAGCATAGCAGATTTTTAACTATTTTGAGTGAAACTATACAGAGTGATATTGTGACGGTGGATACATGGCACTATCCTTTTGTCAAAACACATAGAAAGCAAAGAATAAATCTTATTTATGCAAATTAAAATATTTTAGGAGTTCAAATGATCCCAGAATGAAATTCAGAATTCAATGTAGTTATTTAATTTCTACATATATGTGAAACATTTATAACTTCGATGAGGAGAGTAGAAAAAAAAATGAGTAACTTGAAATGAGTGGATTCCAAAGAGCAAGTGGAAAGTTCTCACGGGATGGGTTAACAAATTCCGAAACCACTCTTTATGTGTATTGGAAATCAGCTATTACAGCAAATGCATGTCAGATAATGGGAATCAGGTTTCTGATTGTTGGAATGGGAAGTTACAGATAAGAAAGGTGGAGAAAGTTAAAATTATCCTTTATTAGTAAAGAATTGAACTATAGACCTTGGTATTAATGTAAACTCACATTTACTTTAATGTAGGCACAGACAGCTACCATAGGAACATTGATAGGTATGTTGATGGTGCCAGTTTACTACATGCATGTACATTTCTTTTTTCTGTCCGCCTAGAGTGCCTAGGTGGGCAGAGACACAACAGTAACTACAAATTCTGCTCTCACAAGCCGTTTTCCAATAAGAGGAACCAGAGTTTCTTGGAGACAGGACTAAGGAATGAAATAGGCAAGATTAGCCTGGAACTTCTTACTGTGCCAGAAAATAAGGAAATTGCTGGTGTGCTCGTGAGTGTGCGCACACACACACACACACACACACACACACTTAGAAAACACACTCGAGAGCTATTGGAAAGAGCCTTCAATGGCCAAACCTGGAATAATTCAAACAACAAAAGCATGATATAGGAATGGATCATAGTCCCAATGTCAAAGTGAATACCCGTGGGTCTATCTTTATAGAAATAAATGGTTAAATAAGTAGGTCAGTGGGGTAGAAGAGACAAATGTCCCATGTACAAAATAACGGGTATGGACACCCCAATCTCAAAAAAAATGGAGCATTGCTCCCCCCTTCCTTAATCTGGGTTATGCTGAGTGAGTTTTTCCAAGGAGTACATTCTGGAAAGAATAGAAAGAATGGATAATTTCACAGCAGAGAAAGCTGAAAAATACTAACTCAGCCAGATGATTATTCAACATCCACAGTGACAAGTCATGCCAAGTCACTCAAATGTAGCCTTAATATGAGATGAGATTTTTATTTTATCTGTGTGGTTTTCCTTTACAAACCCTGAGGCTAATGATGAAAAAAAAAAAAATCAGACAAATTCCAGTAGAGTGGTATCCTACAGAATTTCTTACAAGTTGTTTTCAATTCACAGGAATTCTTTAGAAAAGGAAAGTGTGAGAAACTGTTACAGCCAGGAGAAGCCTTAAGAAGTATAGTGGCTAAAGATAATGTGTATTCTTGTTGGGATTCTGAAACATAAGCTAAAATTAGCTAGAAAATAGGGAAATATGAATTATGTCTGAATTTACTTTGTAGCACGATATCAATACTGTCTCTAATTGTGCCCTTTAATATATTAATAATAGAGGGAATTGATGTGAGTGTATGGAAACTTTTAAATTACATTTTAGTTTTTCTATAAATATAAAACTATTTTTAAAAACGTGTAAGTACGTGTATGACTAAAAGGTAAAGAGTATCTATTTCTTCTTTATTATCAACACAATATAATTTCTAATCCTTGTAAATTTAATTGGTTTATAAAATAAATTTTTATAATTTAATTAAAATTCACATGGCTGTAATTCAGCAATGATCTATGTTCTCAATTTATAGTAAAATCATTAGGATGGAAGTGTAAAACTCTAAATTGTTTTCCCAATAAGTGGAAATAATTCTTCCCCCTTTTTTATGTATTTGCCAATTGTATCACATAAATAATTTTGTGTAACTTAGAGGATGCTGATTGAAATAAAATTTTACAATAGGGATATTTAGAAGTAGTATGCATATATGTTAATGCCTCTCTGTCAGTATCTTTTGAAATAAAAATAGATTAATCATTGTAATGTCCTTTCTTTCTAATTATAATAGCTAAATTAATTAATATCTGCCTGAAATGTAAAGTACCATTCTATTATGTGGATAAAAATCTGTCAATTATTATTTAAACATGTTCTATAAGACTCATTATATTTAATCAGAAGTAAAAATTATAATAATAGTTTATCATTTTTTTTCCTTATATTACCAGGATCTGCTTTTTGATTGGTATGATTAAATATTTGTCCCTTTCAAAGTTCATGTTAAAATTTGTCCCCAACATTGCAATACTGAGAGACAGGCCCTTTGAGAAGTGATTGGTTTTTGAGGGCTCTGCCATTCATAAATTAATTAATGGATTATCCTAGAAGTGGGACAGGTGGCTTTATAAGAAAAGGAAGAGAGACCTGAGCTAGCACTGTCAGTCCTTTTGCTGGCAAACCCTGCACCACCTAGGACTCTGCAGAGTTCCCACCAGCAAAGGGCTCCACACCAGATGTGAACCCTTGACCTTGCACTTTTCAGCCCATAGCTATAAGAAATAAATTCATTTTCTTATAAATTATACCCAGTTTCAGGTATTCCATTATACACAACAGAAAACAGGCTAAGACAGTGATAGACATTGTATACCTAAGTAGATGAAACATCTTTTCCTTGAGATCTTGTCCTTTACTCCAAGGCATATTTTTTAACCTATTGTCTATAGGAGGCATTTGGTGCAGTTCATCCTCACTCAGCACAGGCGAGACTCACAGCAGCAGCATATTTCAACAGGAGACATTCTGCCCTTTAAGTGATATGTGGTGGGATCACTTGATTTTAAACATCCTTCCCCTCTCTAGGGTAATTCCAATACTCATCACTAAAGTCATAGGGTTAAATTTTGGTCATTGTATGGTCTATAGGAAACTATAACTATTTTATTTCTAAGAATAATGTAAATAACATTATTTCTGTAAAGGATGATGTCATTCCCCTGCAAGATTTTTAGATATTTACATGACACTGTGCTGAAAGCATCGCTTCTGTAGTTCATAATGTATTAAATGATTTATACTTTACATGATCACATTTACCGTTATTCATTTACATTTTTATCTAATTATGCAATCTTCAATTTTTTGTCTTTCAAACTAGTTAGTAATTTCCTACAGAGCAAGGACATTATATATATATATATATATATATATATATATATTATTTATACCAATAATTATAGTGTTACCATTACTGTAGAAATAAGAATTACACAATTTTCTTATAATTTGCAAACTAATCATATCAATTTTCAATAAAAATTGATTATAAATACTGTATAATAGTAACACTTTATTTAAAGCCTCCTGATGTTTGCAAATAAATGGCTGTCACATGATTTCATTTCATATAACTTTAGTATACTGTTCTTCATAGGATAAGTTTTTTTGATGTCCATTTCTCAAGTGAGGAAACCACTTTATTGTAATTAAGTCTTGGAAAGAGATCATTTATTAATAAAGGGTAGAATTTTGACTTGAACCCAAGTCACCTAATTCAAATTCTACTTTACATTTACCTTACAAAATCCTGGATAATCACTGTCAAAAGCATGGCACACACAGATTCTCATGCAACTCAACACGGTGTGATTTCCAAGAAAACAAATGAAACAGGACAGGTATAGGTGGGAACACTGTCGTTTGTAATGGCATCCTAGCAAACTTGGTATAGTAGTTTTTTCCTTCTTGTATGCGTAATTATGATATTTCCCTGCTTTTCTTCACTCTATTTTCCTACATATGAGCAAAACTAAATTTTATTGTCATGATATCTTAATTTATCTTACACATATATTACGTTAAAAATACATTTTTACAATGGCTTCATTGTAAGTATAGAATTTCAACATACACAGTGATCATAATAATCAACCTTTATTTTTCTGCTCATCTTCTTCACAGTTTAATTATTAAGACGCTGTTTTTTAGACTCTTATTACTTATTTACTTTTACATAATTAACAATTTCCCAGATATGGTAAGTTCCATTGTTTTCTGCCTTCAAAGTTTATTGCTCACGTTGAAAGACAGTCACAGAGTTCGTTATTGAAGGTTGCATTAGAGTAGTGGTGGGAGTAAGGGTGGGGAGAAATCTTTCACTGCCACTGCTGAAAGGAAACACTGAAGTCTATCAATGATGTAATTAATGAAGGATCTGGTGAGCTTGTGTTCCTGTGTTCCCAAAGACCTTCCAGGATTATTGTGGAATGTTCACTATGTCTTCCATAAAGGAACACAGCACTCTCCTTATTCAATTGAGGAAAAAGAAATTCCTCTTGTTTGAACTTCAGAATTATTTCAGCATTATTGTGGAAATAACCATGTGTTTCATTTCTGGTGCAACCATAGATTACAATGGACAAGGTAGGGTGAGATTTGGGTTAGAAATAGAATTTATAGCCAATATATTTCATCATCTAAACACTAGTTCTTCCGCTAAACTGATCCCAAATATGCCAAACCCTCAATAAGCCAGATCACTACCCTCGTCTAAGCCATCCTTATCAATAATTAGTTCTATTACTTTCATAGAATCTAGTTACCACAAATATCTCTGGCAATATTTGCATATTGATATGCCTCTCAGCTACCTGGAGAAAATTGAGAATATTCTCCGTTTATCACAAATTGCTTTGCTCCGAACAAGCATATCAACAGCAACTTACCGTTAAATACAAGGTACAGTAACATTTCAAGAAATTTTTTAAAAACTAAAATAATAAAACTGTATTTAAAATATATTATGATGAGAAGATTTTAAAGGTGATCACCAGGATTTCTTGAAAGCCTTGTAATGTGTCTCTTTGTTTCCGTTTTCATTCACCTCATCCACTTACATGTTTGTGTTGATCTTCAACACAAGCTCACCTCCAATTGCATACTATCTAATACTCTCGTGTAGTGTATGAAAGGGACTTGTGAATGGTAGGACACACTGCTCCCTGGTTATATTCCATTATGTACTACTCCACTGGAGTGGGCTAGATAAAGATTGTTCTGCTGGCTTTAAATCTTTTAGCTATCATGCAGTACATAGACCATTTGCCTAGAAACCTGACAAGGAGCTGACAGTGTCCCCAAGTTTACAACCAGCAAGAAAATGGGCTGTCAGTTATCAGGGGCTTAACTCTTTCAAAAACCAGTGAACATAGAAGAGAATTCCAAGCATCAGATGAGATTGTGCCACATGTAGAGAACTGGCTGTCAGCACAGTGAGATTCTGAGCAGAGGATCCAGTTAACCCATGCCTAGACTTCTTACTCAAATACATTCTTATAAATGCTAAATTTGTGGTAACTTCTTACACAATAATAGAAAGCTAACATAAATATATTATTCAGAAAATACAATGCAATTAATTAAAATTGAATAACATAGAACATAATTAACATAGAGACATTATATATATATTTTTTTTCTTGATTGCTTAGTACTCTCTTATAATTGTCTCACTTTTGACAATAAGTTATATAGTTAGTGTATGTAGTATCACATCCAATTTGCTAGTTGTTATTATTAATAATTATGCAACATCCATGAACTATCACAGCTTCACATACCTACCTAGCAACATTTGTATCCATGCATATCTGGTGTACTTTCCTCAAATTCCAATAACTTTTCCCACCTTCACTACTATCGCTCGGCAAAGCCACTGTCATCATTCAATTAGATTTCTTAAAAGCCTTGTAATGTGTCTCTTTGTTTCCATTTTCATTCACCTCATCCACTTATATATGTTTGTGTTGATCTTCAACACAGATACCAAGCATACATTAGATTATTCCACTCCTGTGGTTAAAATTCTGCTGTAACTCCTTATATTACTCAGAGTAAAAGCCAAACCCCTTGAAATAACTACCAAGACCTTACATGGTCTAGCATACTCTCCTTACATACACCCTAAATTCATGAACACATTAGGTCAACTTAGAACTGAAACTTTCCTCGGGCGATTTTTTCTACTTAATACTGCTCTTTCCATACATATCTGCTTGATTAACTCTCCTTCAAAATTTGGTTCAAGGGTGGCACCTGTGGCTCAAAGGAGTAGGGAGCTGGCCCCATATACTGGAGGTGGCAGGTTCAAACCTGGCCTGGCTAAAAAAAAAAAATAATAATAATAATAAATAAAAATGGCTTGAATCTGATCTTCAATGATATCTGCCCTGGCCAAGCTTTTGAGTGCTAACAATTCCTATCCTGTTCTCTCTAGTGTACCTTCATCTGCTTTACTTTTCTGTTTCATTGTTAATAGCATTTATTGTTGTCTAGGTTATTATATTTTTTACCTATTTATTTTGGTTGTCTTCCTTCCATTGATAGAATATAATATCTTATGTTATGTGACAACAAGTAATATTAATTATTTTGTATCATTGTTTTCTTACCAAATACCTACAATTGTGTTTGAGACCTGGTACATATTTAATAAATATGAGATGAATAAATAAATTGATGTAGAGAAAGTTTTCGTGTTGGTTCTTCTTTGTCTATAGAAACATTCTGACATCTGCCTCTAACTTAAACCAATCCATTCTTCCTTTCCAGGATAATTCCACAAATTATATCACAAATTATTTTTAATACAGTATTTAGTTTAAGTTTAAACATGCATAAGAGTAATTCTGTTAGGGTTACATTTTCTTGATTATATATCACATTGATCTATGAAGGGACCTTGTTTTTCTCAACATTTGGCACTTATCTATGCACATGATAGATATTCACATATTTAAATTGTAAGACTTAAGGTAAGTGGTGGGGGGAGGAGTGTGGAGTTTGGATAAGCTCTCTCCTAAAGAGTACAATATAGGGGTGAATCACTCACCTACAACTTGGACTTTACCTAACAAATGAAAACAACACGGCCTAATTGTACCCACATATTAACCCGTAAAAAAGAAGAGCAATACAGTACCTCGGACATGATAGGCATTGATAAATATGCCCTAAGTGGAATTTTTTTTTAAAGTTCATTTAAAAAACATTGATGACATGGTGAGTAGAATCTACCAGGGAAATATTACATGCAAATCAATTTGGATTAAAAAATTTGACAGTCTTATTTTATTAATTAATCATATTGATAATTCAAGTAAGTATAATTAGAAATTGGTTGTATTGATATTTCTTCTAATTTGCTGGAGTAAGGAATAAAATGACCTATAAATGAGTTCTCACTCTCCATAGAGAGAAGAAATTCTTTGGGAATATTTTGAGGTACTTTTCCAACTATGTGTATTAAAATACAGTAACATGTTTCCTCCTTTTAGTTCCTAGAGACCTATGGGTCTCTTTTTTTTTAATAGATGGCTTAAGGCTCTTAAAAATAGATTAAAATATTTAGTACATATGGGAGTACTTTTTTTTTGTTCTTTTGACATTTTATTATTTAATGCAAAACATAAATTCCACGGGTTACATTTATACAAAACCAGTCCATCTGTACATTATAATTATGTTGTATGTATAGTGCAACTCCTGTAATTCCCCTAACATTACTGAGTCCTTTAAAGATAAATTAATTGAGACTGTCATTTTTAGTATTTAAATATACTATAAATTATGGTGCTATAATTATAAGTTAGGTTAATTTAGTAAATTATTGTAAGATGGGAATACTTTATGTCAACAAGATATAAAATTTAATAACTAAGTTGGATGACAAAAAATGAAGTTAAAATGTCTTATCTGTCAGTGATGTATCATTGACTATGTTTCAATGGGACTATAATAGATTTAAAATTAAAGGTAACTGAGCTGTGTGGAGTTTATGTTTCCACAGGGAAAAATGGACAAACCACAGTATATCAATCTTACTGTCATTAACTAATTCTTCATTAATGGAAACAGTGGTGAGGTAACAGAGAAGAAAAAAAATTCATTGTAAATTTAAATGTTAGTAATTACATATCTTAAAAAGAAAAGCAAAGGGAATGCAAATTTGAAAAGTGCCCTATGGAATTTAAATGCAACCTGAAAATCATATACAATACCATATACCTGTAGAAAAGCTGAGAGATGGAGAAACAGAGGATGCTTCAAGTTGGGGCAGGTGGCATGAGGTTCTGAAAGGCAAAGAATATAATTTAAGTCTTAGGCATTTTGAATTGACAGTTGTGTAAGAAGAGGAAATCATTTAGCTGTATCATTAAAATTATGAGAAGAACTCAGTAATATTTTCTGTTGACTTGGGTATCAAGAAACCTGAATGTCTAACACATACCTCGAAAAGGTACTCACTATTGTGAAATGAAACATGTATTTCAATACACACATACAGAGTTTGAGTATGGAAGTGAACAATGAATAAATTAAATAAATAGGTTTTAGCTTCATAAATGAATTAAACTACTACAGTTCTAGTAGGAAAATGTTATTATCATATCATTATTATGTCCAGTTTTGAGATTATCTGGAAATTATCTGGAAATTGTGGATAAACTTATGTAATCATTTCTTCACCACAGGTGTTTAAATCACTAACATAAATTCAATATCCCCTGCCCAATTTCTGCAAAATTTTCATGATAATTCCTACACAGGCAATACTATAACAGTCATTTATAACCAGTATTTAAATATTAATACATATAATTTAAAACAAAGTCATTTTGTGAGAACAGTCTTTTTCAAAATCAATAGCAGCTTATAAAATTCTAACTAAACAAAACTCCAATACATGTCCTCACGGTATATTATCCTTTCATGAATTATAAATTTTCATAAAACTTCTCACCATGTAACTTATTACTTAAGTATTGTTTTATTTGTTCATCACCACTTCCAGCCCACTGGAATGTAAACTGTTTTCCCTTGGAATCCCTAGGGCTGAGAACAGTGTCACGTATATCATAGGCACTTAAAATAAATCCCATATCAGGCATATTGATATCATATCTTTTTCTGATTAATGTAAACAAACTTAGAAGTGATCGTCATATCACACTGCTCTCCTGTACTATATATGTTGCTACATTAAAAATGAGATCTGAATAAAATTCGATTTTGGAAAGATAAATAATCAAAAATAGACAAAATCAGGATCAAAGCAAAATTGTTTTAGAAAGTGACTCCTTAGTGATTTTGCTGATGAACTGGATAAAAAATAAGTTAAATTTCCATTTCCAAAAATCCACTGGCTTCAAGTAAGACATATAAAGAACAATCACAAATAGAGAATAAAAGGTAAAGACAAAAAATTCTTTCAGTCTTTTGTGTAAACTTAAACCAAATTCATTAACTCATGTCTAATCTTGCTACTGATCATGTAAGTTTGGATATTGCAGTGATTTTTATCTTATTTGGTCCTTTTAAAAAGAAATGCAATGTCCTAATGCAGAGTTTTAATTCAAAACTCACTAAATGTTTATTTTTCTAACAGCTATCTAAATTATAGCTAAAGTATCTAGACCATCATAGGCCTAGAACTACAAATATTAACCTTATATTAGAGCTTGTGATCTGCTGTATGCCACGTACACTTCTAACTGCCTTATGTATATGAGCTCATTTGTACTGTAAGAACAACTTGAGAAATATTTTTGTACTTATTTTTCAGGTGAAGTATTCAAGGAAGAGAAATAGCTGGTGAAATGGCAGAGGTATATAGTTAGAGAAAGATAGGAATCAATGAAGTTTTGACTAGAAACTCTGGGTTAACCATCCTGTTTATTTGCTTTCTATCAAGTTACAAATTGTGCAAAGCACCATTTTTTTTTCCAGTTTTTCTACTGGATTTTATACTGTATAAATGATGAAATAGAAAATAGAATTATCAAGATTATCTAGCTTGGGTACTCTTAAAACATTTCCAAATGTGACTTGGGAAAATATCTTCAAATTTATACTGAAAATGTATATCAAAAATAATTAATTTGCACATAGAAATCCACTGGCACCAACATGATGATAGAAGATGCATGTGTACATATAGAAAATTAGTATTTGTAAATAAAAGGAAATTATGAAACAAATTTAGGCAGATCTAAATAAAATATCTACTACATATGAAGGAATAGGAAAACTGGATGTGATGTGTATATATCTGTTTGTGTATATAAATTTTTAGTAATAGAGATATGTAGATTTCTGCATACACACAAAAACTTAGTAATATTTCCTATATATTTTTAATAAATTGAATAAGTTTTATTTATTTTTCTATGACTTTTAGTGGTCTTAATATTTCAAGAAGACCAAATTTAGAGTTGTGCTTTTTTTTGTTGTTGTTGTTATTGCTGCTGTTGTTGTTGGCCTGGGCTGAGTTTGAACCCGCCAGCCTCAGTGCATGTGGCTGGTGCTGCAACAACTGCATTATGGGTGCCGAGCCTCAAATTTAGAGTTTTGATTTTGTCAAATATCAAAGGCCTAAAACATTCATTCAAATAAAGATTACAAGCCAAAAAATTTTAAGGGAAATACATAGCTGACTGGATCACATGTAAATTCTTTCACAAGCTCTCTTTTATGGACTTCATTTAACCTGCACAATCTACAAACATTTTAATTTCTCTAACTTTTGCCCTGCCTTTCACTTTCTTACCCAACCATTCTGTTTCAGGACAAAATTCATCACACAAGATTCTCTCTTTACACAATGCCATTCTCCTTTCTGTCTAATTTCTCTTATTCTCAAAAAGTCGCTTCCCGCAAAACAGGATCCCAGTTTATTATGAAGTCACCCATTCACTTGGCCAAACTTATAA